>JAFMSR010002927.1:0-18747 GCA_022818135.1 Saxidomus purpurata | reverse complement strand
GTCCAGGCTATAATTTTTATCATGCTGTTAAGGATTTTAGATTAAGTTGGCACAAATGTCCAGCACATCAAGCTGATATGTCGCGTACAAGACCCAAGTCCCTACCTCAAAGGTCAAGGTCACACTTAAGAGTTTATAGGTAATGCAATCCTGTATATATGCATACATTTGTGTCCGTACTATAACTTTATTATGCTTTGAAGGATTTTAAAATAACTTGGCGCAAAAATCTAGCACATCAAGCGGATGTGTCGCGTGCAAGACCCAAGTCCCTACCTCAAAGGTCAAGGTCACACTTAGTGTTTAAAAGTAATGGAATACTGTATGCATGGTTACTCTGTCATTCATGGAAGGATTTTGAAATTACATAGCACATTTATTGAGCACATGGAGAGGACACAGACTGTAAGGCACCTCTTTTTGGGGCATTCGTCACTTGTGAGGGTCAGCTCTTGTTTTTATTAGCTCACCTGGCACAAAGTGCCAGAGTGAGCTATTAGGATCGCATACCGTCCGGCGTACGTTGTCCGTCCGTCCGTCCGTCCATCATTTCCTTTAAACGACATCTCCTCTGAAACCACTGGGCCAATGTTGATGAGACTTTGCAGGGATGTTCCTTGCATGAAGCTCTATCAAAGTTGTTCAAAGAATTCCATTCCATGCAGAACTCTGGTTGCTATGGCAACAAATAGGAAAAACTTTAAAAAATCTTCTTCTCTGAAACCACAAGGCCTAGAGCTTAGATATTTGGCATGTAGCATTGTCTAGTGGACCTCTACCAAGATTGTTCAAATTATGACCCCCTGGTCAAAATTGACCCCGCACGGTGGGCCCTTAGTTTTTGCATAGGAATATATAGGAAAAACTTTAAAAATCTTCTTCTTTGAAACCACAAGGCCTAGAGCTAAGATATTTGGCATGTAGCATTGTCTAGTGGACCTCTACCAAGATTGTTCAAATTATGACCCCCGAGGTCAAAATTGACCCCGCACAGGGGGTCACTTAGTTTTGCATAGGAATATATAGGAAAAACTTTAAAAATCTTCTTCTCTGCAACCAAAAGGCCTAGAGCTTAGATATTTGGCATGTAGCATTGTCTAGTGGACCTCTACCAAGATTGTTCAAATTATGAGCCCCGGATCAAAATTGACCCCGCACAGGGGGTCACTTAGTTTTACATAGGCTTATGTAGGATAAACTTTAAAAATCTTCTTCTCTGAAACCAAAAGGCCTAGAGCTTAGATATTTGGCATGTAGCATTGGCTAGTGAACCTCTTCGAAGATTGTTTAAATTATGACCCTGGGATCAAAATTGACCCCGCACCGGGGTCACTTAGTTTTACATAGGCTTATATAGTAAAAACTTTAAAAATCTTCTTCTTTGAAACGACAAGGCCTAGAGCTTAGATATTTGGCATGTAGCATTGGCTAGTGGACCTCTACCAAAATTGTTCAAATTATGACCCCTGGGTCAAAATTGACCCCGCACCGGGGTCACTTAGTTTTACATAGGCTTATATAGGGAAAACTTTAAAAATCTTTTTCTCTGAAACCACAAGGCCTAGAGCTTAGATATTTGGCATGTAGCATTGCCTAGTAGACCTCTTCAAAGTTTGTTCAAATTATGCCCCTGGGGTCAAAATTGACCTTCCCCGGGGGGATCATTTGTTTTACAAAGGCGTATATAGGAAAACTTATTTGGTATATAACATTATCTAGTGATCTTCCACCAGGCAGGTGGACTTGTACCAAGGTGAGCGATATAGGGCCATCTTGGCCCTCTTGTTATTATAAAAAAAAATTTTTTTAGCAAAAAAAACCCCAAATGTTTTTGGAGGTCAAGGTCACATAAAAAAATTCAAATTTATTTTCTTTTTTGAATTTTTTTTATTCTACAAATTCTACTTGTGCCATTTTCACAAATTTCACACTGACTTTTACTTTAAAAACTGTTCCTTTCATAGTACAACTTTTGCATCAAGGCGGGCATACCTGTTTTACAAACAGCACTTAGTCTTGTTATAACCCCAAAACGAACTTTAGGGGGGTATATAGGAGTCACCCGGTGGTTGGTCGGTCGGTCGGTCGGTCGGTCGGGCGGTCTGTTGCATTTTCCTTGTCCGGAGCATAACTTGAAAACTACTAGTTATACCCCCAAAACGAAGTTTAGGGGGGTATATAGGAGTCACCCAGTGGTCGGTCGGTCAGTCGGGCGGTCTGTTGCATTTTCCTTGTCCGGAGCATAACTTGAAAACTACTAGTTGGAATTCAATACAACTTCATACAATGGTCAAGCACATTGAGAGGAGGTGCAGTGCACAATAACTATAACTCCATCTTGACTAATTACAGAGTTATTGCCCTTTGTTACTTTTCCTTGTCCGGAGCATAACTTGAAAACTACTAGTTGGAATTCAATACAACTTCATACAATGGTCAAGCACATTGAGAGGAAGTGCAGTGCACAAGAACTATAACTCCATCTTGACTAATTACAGAGTTATTGCCCTTTGTTACTTTTCCTTGTCCGAGCATAACTTGAAAACTACTGGTTGGAATTCAATACAACTTCATACAATGGTCAAACACATTGAGAGGAAGTGCAGTGCACAAGAATCATAACTCCATCTTGACTAATTACAGAGTTATTGCCCTTTGTTACTTTTCCTTGTCCGGAGCATAACTTGAAATCTACGGGTTGGAATTCAATACAACTTCATACAATGGTCAAACACATTGAGAGGAAGTGCAGTGCACAAGAACCATAACTCCATCTTGACTAATTACAGAGTTATTGCCCTTTGTTACTTTTCCTTGCCGGAGCATAACTTGAAATCTACTAGTTGGAATTCAATACAACTTCATACAATGATCAAGCACACTCAGAGAAAGTGCAGTGTACAAGAACTATAACTCTATCTTGAGTATTTACAGAGCTATTGCCCTTTGTTAGTTTTCCTTGTCCGGAGCATAACTTGAAAACTACTGGTTGGAATTCAATACAACTTCATACAATGATCAAGCACACTCAGAGGAAGTGCAGTGTACAAGAACTATAACTCTATCTTGAGTATTTACTGAGTTATTGCCCTTTGTTACTTTTCCTTGTCCGAAGCATAACTTGAAAACTACTGGTTGGAATTCAGTACAACCTCATACAATGGTCAAGTACATTTAGAGGAAGTGCAGTGCACAGGAACCATAACCCCATCTTGACTCATTACAGAGTTATTACCCTTTGTTACTTTTCCTTGTCCGGAGCATAACTTGAAAACTTCTGGTTGAAATTCAATACAACTTCATACAATGGTCAAGCACAGTGAGAGGGAGTGCAGTGCACAGTAACCATAACTCCATCTTGACTCATTACAGGGTTATTGCCCTTTGTTACTTTTCCCTGTCTGGAGCATTTTTCGAAAACTACAAGTTGGAATTCAATACAACTTCATACAATGGTCAAGCACAATGAGAGGAACTGCTAAGAACAATATCTCTTTTTAGTTTGTTTGCAAGGTATTATGTTACTACGAACTTCTTCAGTTTATAAAGCAATCCTTTTGGGGGTATTAATCACATTTAGTGATAGCTCTAGTTTAAATTCAATATTACTTCATACAATGGTCAAACACATTGAGAGGAAGTGCAGTGCACAAGAACCATAACTCCATCTTGACTTATTACAGAGTTATTTCCCTTTTTTACTTTTCCTTGTCCGGAGCATAACTTAAAAATTACTGGTTGGAATTTAATACAACCTCATACAATGGTCAAGCACATTCAGAAGAAAGTGCAGTGCACAAGAACCATAACTCCATCTTGACTTATTACAGAGTTATTGCCCTTTGTTACTTTTCCTTGTCCAGAGCATAACTTGAAAACTACTAGTTGGAATTCAATACAATTTCATACAATGATCAAGCAGAATGAGAGGAAGTGCAGTGTACAGGAACCATAACTCTATCTTGACTAATTACAGAGTTATTGCCCTTTGTAACTTTTCCTTGTCCAGAGCATAATTTGTAAACTACTAGTTGGAATTCAATACAAGTGCAGTGCACAAGAACCATAACTCTATCTTGACTAATTACAGAGTTATTGCCCTTTGTTCCTTTTCCTTGTCCGGAGCATTATTCGAGAACTACTGATTGGAATTCAATACAACTTCATACAATGGTCAAGCACATTGAGGAAGTGCAGTGCAAAAGAACAGTAACTCTATCTTTACCCATTGCAGAGTTATTGCCCTTTGTTACTTTTCCTTGTCCAGAGCATAATTCTTAAACTACTGGTTGGAATTCAATACAACTTCATACAATGGTCAAGCACAATGAGAGGAAGTGCAGTGCACAAGAACCATAACTCCATCTTGACTAATTACAGAGTTATTGCCCTTTGTTCCTTTTCCTTGTCATGAGCATTATTCGAAAACTACTGGTTGGAATTCAATACAACTTCATACAATAGTCAAGCACAATGAGAGGAAGTGCAGTGCAAAAGAACAGTAACTCTATCTTTACTCATTACAGAGTTATTGCCCTTTGTTATATTTACTTGTCCGGAGCATAATTCGAAAACTATTGGTTGGAATTCAATACAACTTCAGACAATGGTCAAGTACATTGAGAGAAAGTGGTGTGTACAAGAACCATGACTTTATCTTGACAAATTACAGAGTTATTGCCAAGAACAATATCTCTCTTTAGTTTGTTTGCAAGGTATTCTGTTACTACGAACTTCCTCAGTTTATAAAGCAGTCTTTTGGGGGTATTAATCACATTAAGTGATAGCTCTAGTTTCTTTTTGAAGCCCCTCTTTTTATCAGATGTTCATTTGCCAGCTTTACTAACTCTTGCACAGTAGCTGCTGCGGCATCATGAGTTTTGCTATCTTGCAAAAAAATAAGATGTTCTATGACTTTGTCTTCATATTGTTCTTCTAGGCATCTGTAGTAAGCCACTGTTGGGTGTATAGTAACTTGATTGTGCAACCAATGTGCACTCCTGACTTCCTGTTTTGCAACAAAAACTTGGGGACATTTTTCCTAGAGCTTCGAAAATTGATTTTGCTTCCAGACAGCCACAAACACATGCTCAATATGTTTCTTTAGCTCACTGTATTGTATCCAAATCTTGTACAAAATTTTCATGCTTTGTTTGATTTAGAATATAACTTTTGTTAATACTACAGTTTGAAACTTTCATTATCATATGGAAATAAAAATTCAGAAAATTTGTATATTTAAATTTGTGTAATCATTTCACTGTTACATGTATAAAAAGGTATTGGTCAGAACTGTGGTACTTCAGCAAAACAATGTTATCTTTATTAGTTAATACAGAAACAATAAGCATTAACGAATATTTTTAATGGTCTATATCACAAAATTTAATCATTTGCAACATTTATACATAAAAATTATAACATACAAGATTCTAATGATTTTTTGAAATCCATATCTTCAAATTTCTCGTCCCTTTAAATCCTCAAAAAGTATTACCTGGCTTCCTTTAATATACTGTTAATAAGTGTATATATCTGATATTTTCCACAAGCTGTGACAAAGTTGCTTTAATAATCATACGCTAGTTTAATCAGGACTGAATTTACACAATTAATCCATTTTTCACTCTCCAGGAAAACATTTCTGGAATTATATTTTCTCGATAGAAGTCCCACAATCCCACAACTTTTCATCAAAATCAACTCTTTCAATATGAATACCTCTTAAAGTAAATACAATAAAGTCACACCAACTTATAAAGTCACACTATTTGAAAGTAATAACAGTTTACTGTGGTTTTTCTTTAATAATAAATTATCGTCTTTAATTTCGCAGAAAAAATCATTATGTTATGCAGCTTCTGGCGTTTGTAAAGCCCTTTCCTTTTTATTGAACAACATTTATATAAGGTTTGGGAATGCAGTTTTCAGACAAGTAATCGGTATTCCCATGGGAACAAATTGTGCACTCATTGTCGAAGATTTGTTTTTATATCGTTATGAAAGAGACTTTATGTTGAGTCTTTCTCCAGATACGCAGGCAGACATTATCACTGCTTTTAATAATACATCACGCTATCTGGATGATATTCTTAATATGGATAACCCGTTTTTTGGTCAGTTGGTGGACACTATTTATCCCCGGGAACTCCAGTTAATTAAAACTAACAATTTGGATACTGGTGCTTCATTTTTAGATTTACATCTCTCTATTTATAACAATATTATACATACCAAAATTTATGACAAGAGGGATGATTTTAATTTTAGTATTGTAAATTTCCCCCATTTGGATGGGGATGTACCTCATGCTACATCTTATGGGGTATACATTTCTCAGTTAATTCGGTTTGCCAGAGCGTGTAGTCATGTTGAGGATTTCAATGAACGTAATCAATATATTACAAATAAACTTCTTCAACAGGGCTACCGTTATTACAAATTGCGTAAATATTTTGCTAAATTTTACTATCGTAATTCTGATTTGGTTTTGAAATTCAATAGTAATCTAAAGACTCTTCTGCAAGAAGGTATTTCAAAACCCGATTTTTATGGGGATGTGGTTTACAAACTTCGTAAGATTTTGGGTCATGGCAATTTTCCAACTGTATTTGCTAAAATTATAAAACGTTTTGTTAAAAGAGGTTACGACCCAACTGTTTTGAGACACACCGCATGTTTGGTGTTCAACCCGTTTACAGTTGGGCGCTATGCTTCCCTCTTTGATTGTGTCTGACGGAAGAGGGGGAGGACTCTGTGATGGGCAGATTTTAAATCCCACTGGGACGAAACTGTTTTGATTTCTGTCCTCTGGTCTGTTTCGTCGGGCCCTTAAGGGTGTTTCTCTTGGTGCTCTGCCTTCTGCAAAGGCATTGAGTACATACGTTTTTTGGTTCTCAAGGTTTGCTTTTTATATATTCATACACGAGCATTTTTGTGTTTTACATACCATGCCTTTTGTTTCCATTGCGTGTGTTAGAGATTCACCTAGCAGGGATTACTTTTATTTACACTGTCCTGTTACTTTGGAACATGGTGGGGGTAAGAGTGAGGTTGGGTGCGCACCATAAACCGGTTTAAGCTCCCCAGTGGTGTTTTTGCCACTGACCGTTCCAAGGCGGTGCCCCACTGTGTTCCTTTAATTGTTCGTTTTGTCCTCGTTTGTTTGCTTTGTATGCTAGTGTGTGTTGGTAGTGTATGTATGTGTGTGTACATGACTGTGTGTGCGTGTGTGTTGTGTGTGTGTGTGTTGGTGGTGTGCACTTCTGGGTGCTATGGGGCTCGTTTTGGGGAGGCTGCGTTTTTGGTATGTGGCATTCCCTGTTTGATATTATTTTTGTTTTTCTGTATTTGTATGGACATTTTATTTCAACTAATCCCCTTTCTATTTCAGAACTAACTATTCCGTCTGGGCTTGCACCCAGAAATGGAAGTTGGGCACTAATCAGCAAACCAGACTATTTAACATGTACAGGGTTTCCATGAGTTTTCATTTCTGAAACTTAGGCATTTAATGCCTGTTTTTCCATTCTTTTTCCCCATTCAATGGCATCTGAATGTGGTTCCTTGTAGTACCCCATCACCGTCTTAATGGCTGAAGTTGTCTTTTCTGCTTTAAAAATTATACCAAAGTTGGAGGCTGTTAATTTATTTTTATGCCCCCGAAGGGTGGCATATAAAAAATCACACCGTCTGTCCGTCCGTCCGTCCGTCCGTCCGTCTGTGCATCCCCACTTGCATTGAAGGATTTTAAAATAACTTGGCACAAATGTCTAGCACATCAAGACGACGTGTCTCGTGCAAGACCCATGTCCCTAGCTCAAAGGTCAAGGTCATACTTAGAGTTTGAAGGTAATGGATTCCTCTATATATGCACACATTCGTGTCCGGACTGTAACTTTGTCATGCATCAAGGGATTTTAAAATAACTTGGCACAAATGTCTAGGACATGAAAACGACGTGTCGCGTGCAAGACCCACGTCCCTAGCTCAAAGGTCAAGGTCATACTTAGAGTTTGAAGGTAATGGATTCCTCTATATATGCATATATGCACACATTTGTGTCCGGACTGTAACTCTGTCATGCATTGAAGGATTTTAAAATAACTTGGCACAAATGTCTAGCACATGAAGACGACGTGACACGTGCAAGACCTACGCCCCTAGCTCAAAGGTCAAGGTCATACTTAGAGTTTGAAGGTAATGGATTCCTTTATATATGCACACATTCGTGTCCGGACTGTAACTTTGTCATGCATCGAAGGATTTTAAAATAACTTGGCACAAATGTCTAGCACATCAAGATGACTTGTCGCGTGCAATACCTACGTCCCTAGCTCAAAGGTCAAGGTCATACTTAGAGTTTGAAGGTAATGGATTCCTCTATATATGCATATATGCACACATTTGTGTCCGGACTGTAACTTTGTCATGCATTGAAGGATTTTAAAATAACTTAACACAAATGTCTAGCACATCAAGACAACGTGTCGCATACAGACCCATGTCCCTAGCTCAAAGGTCAAGGTCATACTTAGAGTTTGAAGGCAATGGATTCCTCTATATATGCATATATGCACACCTTCGTGTCCGGACTGTAACTTTGTCATGCTTGAACGATTTTAAAATAACTTGGCACAAATGTCTAGCACAACAAGCGGATGTCGCGTGCAATACCTAAGTCCCTACCTCAAAGGTCAAGGTCACACTTACAGTTTATAGGTAATGCAATCCTGTATATATGCATACATTTGTGTCCAGACTATAACTTTATCATGCTTTGAAGGATTTTAAAATAACTTGGCACAAATGTCCAGCACATCAAGTGGATGTGTCGCGTGCAAAACCCAAGTCCTTTCCTCAAAGGTCAAGGTCACACTTATGTTTAAAGTTATGAAATACTGTATGCATGGTTACATTATGCATGGAAGGATTTTAAAATTACATAGCACATTTATTGAGCACATGGAGAGGACACAGACTGTGAGGCACCTCTTTCGGGGACATTCGTCACTTGTGAGGGACAGCTCTTGTTTTGTGCTAACTTCCACAAATCATTCTTTCTCTGTCCGCGGGTAAGTGCTTCTACTGCATCTACATCAAAATTTAATGCAGATTCAAATACTTTTTTATACCCCCAAAACGAAGTTTAGGGGGTATATAGGAGTCACCCGGTGGTTGGTCGGTCGGTCGGTTGGTCGGTCGGTCGGTCGGTCGGTCGGTCTGTTGCATTTTCCTTGTCCGGAGCATAACTTGAAAACTACTAGTTGGAATTCAATACAACTTCATACAATGGTCAAGCACATTGAGAGGAAGTGCAGTGCACAAGAACTATAACTCCATCTTGACTAATTACAGAGTTATTGCCCTTTGTTACTTTTCCTTGTCCGGAGCATAACTTGAAAACTACTAGTTGGAATTCAATACAACTTCATACAATGGTCAAGCACATTGAGAGGAAGTGCAGTGCACAAGAACCATAACTCCATCTTGACTAATTACAGAGTTATTGCCCTTTGTTAGTTTTCCTTGTCCGGAGCATAACTTGAAATCTACTAGTTGGAATTCAATACAACTTCATACAATGATCAAGCACACTCAGAGGAAGTGCAGTGTACAAGAACTATAACTCTATCTTGAGTATTTACTGAGTTATTGCCCTTTGTTAGTTTTCCTTGTCCGAAGCATAACTTGAAAACTACTAGTTGGAATTCAGTACAACCTCATACAATGGTCAAGTACATTTAGAGGAAGTGCAGTGCACAGGAACCATAACTCCATCTTGACTCATTACAGAGTTATTACCCTTTGTTACTTTTCCTTGTCCGGAGCATAACTTGAAAACTTCTGGTTGGAATTCAATACAACTTCATACAATGGTCAAGCACAGTGAGAGGGAGTGCAGTGCACAGGAACCATAACTCTATCTTGACTAATTACAGGGTTATTGCCCTTTGTTACTTTTCCCTGGAACATTTTTCGAAAACTACAAGTTGGAATTCAATACAACTTCATACAATGGTCAAGCACAATGAGAGGAACTGCTAAGAACAATATCTCTTTTTAGTTTGTTTGCAAGGTATTATGTTACTACGAACTTCTTCAGTTTATAAAGCAATCCTTTTGGGGGTATTAATCACATTTAGTGATAGCTCTAGTTAAAGTTGTCTTGTGCTTGTTCACAAGAAAGATCAAATGTTTTATGATAAGTAAATTGAGGCTCAGACATACACGATTGTTGCAAAATGTGATCAGGAACTTCTGGCTTGACGAACAATTTATGGTACCCAAATCTTCTTCGCTATAATCACAAGGCCTAGAGCTTAGATATTTAGCATGTGGCATTGTCTATTGGACCTCTACCAAGATTGTTCATATAATGACCCCTTGCTCAAAACTGGCCCTGCCCGAGGGGGTCACGTGATTTCACATAGGCTTATATAGGAAAAACTTTAAAAAATCTTGGCCCTTTTGTTCTTAGAATGATCTTTTTCTCTTTCATGAAATTTTATTACTTATATCTTTATCTTTCCAACTCTGGAACACGAATGTGCCGTTAAAACAAATGTCATGGGTATTAACTGTAAACACTTGTCCTTGAACCTTCATCAGCAAAGTCATCAATATCTTCATTCAACATGGTACAAACTGTGGTCTGATGTTTGGGCTACCTTTGAATAGTGTGTCTAACTAATTCCCATATAAGGATTTACACTTGCTGACAGAAGTATAATTGTTATCTTTAACAGTTATGTATTGTCTTATTAGTGTTTTCATCTTTCATGTACACTGCTATCATAAAATGCATACTGATTTTTTTAGCTCATCTGGCTACGCCAGGGTGAGCTTTTCTGATCGATGATTGTCCGTCGTCCGTCGTACGTCGTCCTTCGTCCGTCAACATTTTGATTCAAATGACATCTCCTCTGAAACCTCTAGGCCAATGTTGATAAAACTATGCAGGAATGTTCCTTGCATGAAGCTCTACCAAAATTGTTCAAAGAATTCCATTCCATGCAGAACTCTGGTTGCTATGGCAACAAATAGGAAAAACTTTAAAAATCTTCTTCTCTGAAACCACAAGGCCTAGAGCTTAGATATTTGGCATGTAGCATTTTCTAGTGGACCTCTACCAAGATTGTTCAAATTATGACCCCCGGGTCAAAATTGACCCCGCGCGGGTGGCCCCTTAGTTTTTGCATAGGCATATATAGGAAAACTTTAAAAATCGACGGACTTAGATATTTGGCATGTAGCATTGTCTAGTGGACCTCTACCAAGATTGTTTAAATTATGACCCTCGGGTCAAAATTGACCCCGCAGGGGTGGTCACTTAGTTTTGCAAAGGCTTATATAGGAAAACTTTAAAAATCTTCTTATCTGAAACCACAAGGCCTAGAGCTGAAATATTTAGCATGTAGCATTGTCTAGTGGACCTCTACCAAGATTGTTCAAATTATGACCCCCAGGTCAAAATTAACCCTGCAGGGGTGGTCACTTAGTTTTGCAAAGGCTTATATAGGAAAAACTTCAAAAATCTTCTTCTGAAACCACAAAGCCTAGAGGTTAGATATTTGACATGTAGCATTGTCTAGTGGACTTCTACCAAGATTGTTCAAATCATGACCCCTGGGTCAAAATTGACCCCACCCGGGGTGTCAGTTGGTTTTAAATAGGCTTATATAGGATTTTATGCCCCCGAAGGCTGGCATATTAAAATCGCACCGTCTGTCCGTCCGTCCGTCCGTCCGTCCCCACTTACAAATTCGTGTCCGGACTGTAACTTTGTCATGCATTGAAGGATTTTAAAAAAACTTGGCACACATGTGTAGCACATCAAGACGACGTGTCGCGTGCAAGACCCACATCCCTACCTCAAAGGTGAAGGTCACACTTGGAGTATGAAGGTTATGGAATCCTCTATATATGCACACATTCGTGTCCGGACTGTAACTTTGTCATGCATTGAAGGATTTTCAAATAACTAGGCACACATGTCTAGCACATCAAGACGACGTGTCGCGTGCAAGACCCACGTCCCTAGCTCAAAGGTCAAGGTCATACTTAGAGTTTGAAGGTAATGGATTCCTCTATGTATGCATATATGCACACATTCGTGTCCAGACTGTAACTTTGTCATGCATTGAAGGATTTTAAAATAACTTGGCACAAATGTCTAGCACATCAAGACGACGTGTCGCGTGCAAGACCCACGTCCCTAACTCAAAGGTCAAGGTCACACTTAGAGTTTAAAGGTAATGGATTCCTCTATATATGCATATATGCACACATTCGTGTCCGGACTGTAACTTTGTCATGCCTTGAAGGATTTTAAAATAATTTTGCACAAATGTCTAGCACATCAAGAATACGTGTCGCGTGCAAGACCCACATCCCTACCACAAAGGTCAAGGTCACACTTAGAGTTTATAGGTAATGGAATCCTGTATATATGCATACATTTGTGTCCGGACTATAACTTTTTTATGCTTTGAAGGATTTTAAAATAACTTTTCACAAATGTCTAGCACATCAAGCGGATGTGTTGCGTGCAAGACCCAAGTCCCTACCTCAAAGGTCAAGGTCACACTTAGTGTTTAAAGTAATGGAATACTGTATGCATGATTACTCTGTCATGCATGGAAGGATTTTAAAATTACATAGCACATTATTGAGCACATGGAGAGGACACAGACTGTGAGGCACCTCTTTCGGGGGCATTCGTCACTTCTGAGGGACAGCTCTTGTTTTTTTAGCTCACCTGGCACAAAGTGCCAGAGTGAGCTATTAGGATCGCATTCCGTCCGTCGTCCGTCATACGACGTACGTCGTACGTCCGTTCACCATTTCCTTCAAACGACATCTCCTCTGAAACCATGGGCTAATGTTGATGAGACTTTGCAGATGTTCCTTGCATGAAGCTCTATCAAAGTTGTTCAAAGAATTCCATTCCATGCAGAACTCTTGTTGCTATGGCAACAACTAGGAAAAACTTTAAAAATCTTCTTCTCTGAAACCACAAGGCCTAGAGCTTAGATATTTGGCATGTAGCATTGTCTAGTGGACCTCTACCAAGATTGTTTAAATTATGACCCTTGGGTCAAAATTGACCCCGCGTGGGTGGGCACTTAGTTTTTGCATAGGCATATATAGGAAAAACTTTAAAAATCTTCTTCTCTGAAACCAAAAGACCTAGAGCTAAGATATTTAACATGTAGCATTGGCTAGTGGACCTATACCAAGATTGTTCAAATTATGAGCCCCGGATCAAAATTGACCCCGCACAGGGGGTCACTTAGTTTTACACAGGCATATATAGGGAAAACTTTAAAAATCTTTTTCTCTGAAACCACAAGGCCTAGAGCTTAGATATTTGGCATGTAGGATTGCCTCGTAGACCTCATCAACGTTTGTTCAAATTATGCCCCTGGGGTCAAAATTGACCTTGCCCGGGGGGATCATTTGTTTTACAAAGGCGTATATAGGAAAACTTATTTGGTATATAACATTATCTAGTGATCTTCCACCAGGCAAGTGGACTTGTACCAAGGTGAGCGATATAGGGCCATCTTGGCCCTCTTGTTTATAGCAAATGGTAGTCAGGTGAGCGATACAGGGCCATCATGACCCTCCGTTTATGGTTTAACTTTCCTAGTTTATACTCAATAGTTAGCAGAATTTTGTTTTGCTGTTAAATTATAAAAGTTTTGTTTTATTAGCAAGCGCCCACAATAGTCAAGCTTGCTCTCTTACGGACAGCTCTTGTTATATTTCCTATGTAGTTTTAACAAAGACATGACTATGATTCATAGGAGTTTAATTACGTTGAATCTAGCTATCATACTGTGACTGACTGAAGGTATATTAAGGCAGCCTAAAATGCTGTTAACTTGTCTTTTTCCTAGTCCACTTATGATGTCATGTTGCTAAAAAAGGCAATTATAATACAGATCAATCAATGGTCACTTTGAGTCCAAACTTTATTAAGTTATTACAAATTGCAAATGTTTTCATTGCAAACAGAGAACTATAGTTAAAAAATGTGCAACACATTACTTACATAGTATTACATGTGCATGTAATTTGCTGTTTTATGAACATGTCTCAATAATAAACAATATGTACCTAAGGAGTCCTGATTTCTTTCGATATAAATATCAATGTCAGTACTTTTTAGCTCACCTGAGCTGGCTAAGGGTGAGCTATTAGGATCGATGAATGTCCGTCGTCCGTCCACACTTAGTTTGTTAACACTCTATTGGTCACATTTTTGCCTCAATTGTCACGAAACTTGGTCAGGATGTTTGTCCAAGTAATTACTCGCACGAGTTCGAATATGGATCATCTCGGATGAAAAACTAGGTCACATGACCCAAAAAAAGAAAAATCTTGTTAAGGCTCTAGAGGCTACTGTTTCAGTCCAAATATCCTGGCAATTTGTCAGAAAGGTTGTTTGGTTGATTTCTAGTTTAATTTTTCATACGGGTCACCTGGGGTCAAAAACTAGGTCACACAGCCCAAATATGGAAAAACTTTGTTAACACTCTAGAGGTAACATTTTCAGCCCAAATATCCTGGAAATTTGTCAGAAAGGTTATTAAGATGATTTCTAGCTCAAGTTCGAATATGGGTCATCTGGGGTCAAAAACTAGGTCACACAGCCTGAATATGGAAAAACCTTGTTAACACTCTAGAGGTAACATTTTCAGCCCAAATATCCTGGAAATATGTCAGAAAGGTTGTTAAGATGATTTCTAGCTCAAGTTCGAATATGGGTCATCTGGTGTCAAAACTAGGTCACAGAGCCCAAATATGGAAAAACCTTGTTAACACTCTAGATGTTACATTTTCAGCCCAGATATCCTTGAAATATGTCAGAAAAGGTTGTTTCGATGATTTCTAGCTCAAGTTCGAATATGGGTCATCTGGTGTCAAAACTAGGTCACAGAGCCCAAATATGAAAAAACCCTGTTAACACTCTAAAGGTAACATTTTCAGCCCAAATATCCTGGAAATTTGTCAGAAAGGTTGTTTCGATGATTTCTAGCAACTTTGTTAAAAGCAGTTGTACTCGGGTGAGCGATAAAGGGCCATCATGGCCCTCTTGTTTATATCTGTGCGAACCCCCGGATTGGTTATTCAAATGTGACAAATAGCTGTGTAGGGAATATTTATTCTGATGAAGCCTTACATAATTGATATTTATCCCCCCGAAGGGCGGCATATTAAAATCGCACCGTCCGTCTGTCCGTCCGTGCGTCCCCACTTACAAATTCGTGTCTGGACCGTAACTCTGTCATGCATTGAAGGATTTTAAAAAAAACTTGCCACACATGTCTAGCACATCAAGACGACGTGTCGCGTGCAAGACCCAAATCCCTACCTCAATGGTCAAGGTCACACTTGGAGTATGAAGGTTATGGAATCCTCTATATATGCACACATTCATGTCCGGACTGTAACTTTGTCATGCATTGAAGGATTTTAAAATAACGTGGCACAAATGTCTAGCACATTAAGACGCAAGACCCACGTCCCTAGCTCAAAGGTCAAGGTCACACTTAGAGTTTGAAGGTAATGGATTCCTCTATATATGCATATATGCACACATTCGTGTCCGGACTGTAACTTTGTCATGCATTGAAGGATTTTAAAATAACTTGGCACAAATGTTTAGCACATCAAGACGACGTGTCGTGTGCAAGACCCACGTCCCTTGCTCAAAGGTCAAGGTCATACTTAGAGTTTGAACGTAATGGATTCCTCTATATATGCATATATACACACATTCGTGTCCGGACTGTAACTTTGTCATGCATTGAAGGATTTTAAAATAACTTGGCACAAATATCTAGCACATCAAGATGACGTGTCGCGTGCAAGACCCTTGTCCCTAGCTTAAAGGTCAAGGTCACACTTAGAGTTTGAAGGTAATGGATTCCTCTTTATATGCATATATGCACACATTCGTGTCCGGACTGTAACTTTGTCATGCATTGAAGGATTTTAAAATAACTTGGCACAAATGTCTAGCACATCAAGACGACGTGTCGCGTGCAAGACCCACATCCCTACCACAAAGGTCAAGGTCACACTTAGAGTTTATAGGTAATGGAATCCTGTATATATGCATACATTTGTGTCCGGACTATAACTTTATCATGCTTCGGATTTTAAAATAACTTTTCACAAATGTCTAGCACATCAAGCGGATGTGTTTCGTGCAAGACCCTTGTCCCTAGCTCAAAGGTCAAGGTCACACTTAATGTTTAAAGTAATGGAATACTGTATGCATGGCTATCTGTCATGCATGGAAGGATTTTAAAATGACATAGCACATTTATTGAGTACATGGAGAGGACACAGACTGAGGCACCTAATTCGGGGGCATTCGTCACTTGTGAGGGACAGCTCTTGTTTAAATTTAAAAGGGTTCATTTACTTGTTTACTACTTAACATTTTTAAAGGGACATACCCTATAACTGATGTCACACAAATAACCTCCAAAACATAAATTATAGAATCTCTAGAAGTATTATATAACTTAATCTAAAAGTTTCAGACATGCATTCCCAGTCATTATCGATAAAATCAGCTGTTTAAAATATACTGCAGTACCGTGAACCATCCAATAATCTATGTAAAGTTGTTGTTGTACAATTAATGCGTGGATGTGATTTATAACAGAAGGCCTATATATTGATTGTGGTAAAATGAGGCATTTTTCGCCATAGGTTCTTCTTTCAAATTGTATTTATTTATCATTTTACGTTAATTGAATAATCTATGTTTCAAGAATATAATCGGTTGGATGTAGGGAGTGCCCCTTTAAGCATACATGCATGATATAATAAAAATTAAAATACATGTATAGAACTGCCGGTTCCAAGTTTAGTATTTATCACAAACTTCTTGTCATGGTTTTTCCCCGTTGTACTGACACTGTACACATCTTGCATACAGAAATGCTGCAAGGCTAACAGTTGAAACTTTCACACATTATTGTAAAAAACAAATGCTGAAAGCATTGTTTACAATTTCTTAAACCTGCAGCAAAGATATCCAACTCCACTTTCCGTCTACTAGGATTCAGAAAATTGTTTTGCACTGGAAAAACTGGGTGAGTTATTCCTTGTTTACACTAATGCCTTAAATATGCGATTCGAGTTTTCAAATCTTGTATTTATATATGTTCTGTACAACATTGGACCAGTGTTACATTGGGTGGCGAGTCCATACCCCACGCATCTGTGGTTTACCGTACAGTCTGCACTGAAACATCGTGTGACCGCCATGTTGATGTGTTACATCATATTCCGCAGTACTCTGTTTAGAGTACATTGCCAGTAACTTCTCCGTAGCACTTCATTTAAATTCAGATTTAAAGACGTAAACTGAGTATACGGAGTAGCTCAATCTAGTCCGACCCTGATGTCCGTCGTCTGTCTGGCCAGTTAAAATTCTCTGTCATCTGTCCACATTAAACCTTTTTGTGCAAAAGAGACTGGATTTGTCACTGGATCTTTATAAAAGTTAAGTAGGCCCCGTGTTCACAAAACTGAGTTTGATATTTCCTCCCGGATTTCCTCACGACTCAACATCTCTAGTGGATTTCTCCTGTCCCGGAAAACTCTCAGATCTGCCACCAATTCTTCGTCTAACAAGCGAACTCTTCTAAGTCTTCGCACCACGTCGGCCATTTTTTAGCATTTAGAATTGTCACCATAGTTACTTAGTTTGATAATCATTTCTGAGACTAATGTGAATCTGTCTCAAAATCAAACTCAAACTCAGATGATAATGATATTTTTTGTGAACACGAAACCGTTCTCAATATTACATGATCAAACTCAGTTTTAGTTTGAAAATCAATCTCAGATAGTTTTGTGAACATGGGGCCAGAATGACAATCTCGATTAAATCTAGGTAGAGTACGTATATGGGTCATCTGGGATTAAAATCTAGGTTATCGATCGGGTCAAATCATAGAAAAACTTGATGTATGCGAAAGAGGTTGCATTTATCATTGGATCTCCATAAAACTTGGTCAGTTTTTTTGCCTTGATAAAATCTTAATTGGGTTCAAATGTCGGCTATTTGGGGTCAAAAACTAGGTTGAGTTTGAATACGGGTCATCTTTCCAATGTGCTTTATATGGGGCTAAAAATCCTTATGCAATTGTCTACTCCCCAAATTGTGAGAAATAAGATAAACATCCACTAGCCTAACGTAATAAACATTCCATTTAATCGTTTTACATGTTTTGCACAGATCTAGATAATTACCTTCTAAATAAATGCCCAATATTCCATTGATGCTCCAACTTAACTGAAAATGTATACCAGTGGCAAACAGACCCGAATTCCAACACCAATATTCCAATCCAAACAGTGGAAATGCTTGATCTGCTTCGTGGAATATCGACTGCATATTTTGCAACTATTACATATTATTATGCAGGTGGATTATGCAAGTCTATTTTTAGAATCTATCTTTTACGCTCTTGACTTACAGTTACTATTGTATGAAAATGGAAATTTTATACAACATGTTACCATTTGCATTAAGACATGTAAGAATGCTGATCGTGCTGAATATTTGTGTCACTGCTACGCGTAAGTACATGTTAAAAATTCAATACATATTTTGTAACTATAGTGCATCTGTATTTATGTATTCTAGACTTCATCGATTGATGTGTATTGTAAAGCCAGCTAACCTACACAATAAAACAGTGAGCACCATGA
>JAFMSR010002926.1:0-18768 GCA_022818135.1 Saxidomus purpurata | reverse complement strand
ATGATGATTTGGTGGATAATGAGGCTATTATAAAGTGTTAGCAAGGTTTATCTATGATTTGATCTCTTGACCTAGTCTTTTACTCCTATGGAACCAATTTCAAACTCTTGAATTCTTGATTGGGGGTCAAATGTGGCCTATGGAGTGTTAAAATGTTTTTCTTTAATTGACCTTGGTGACCTAGTTCTTTGACCCCCACGTGACCCCGTGCCAAACTAATCCGAGATGTTGTGACCATGCAAAAGTTGTGGGCCAATAATGCACAGGAAGTGTGACCCTCAGCGTATCAACAAGCCTATATGTGGACGACGGACGGATGATGAAGGCCTCAGCTATATTTATAGGCTTACGTTGAGATAAAGTGTAGAGTGTATAATATACTTAATGATATTCTACGACAATGTACCAGATATACGTTCAATTGGCTTGATAAATATTTCCTACACGACGTTCATTCATGTATTGATGGAGCAATTGTTGAAAAACTAAAGTGCTCTAGAGATTCAAACATTTAACAGAACTCATATAAAACTATTCTTCATGAGGATAGTACAAAGACGTGCGTATATACGTTCCGTTTTGTTGTTAAATAAACTTATTTAAAAACAGATACTACATGTATCTTACATAAGCAGTAGTGTATTTGTTGACTAAAATTCAATCCATAAAGAAACAATCTTTCAAAATAAGAAGTATTATTTTTCAACATTTGCAATCAGTAAAGATAAACTATAAATTATATTTGACATGTTCTAGACGTTACGAAAACTGTAATACTTACATGTGTTGCAATTGTTGTTTTTTTTTTTGAATTTCAGATGGAAGTTCAGTCAAGAAAGGAAAGTAACTAGTTCTTTCTGCCGTTTTTTTATCTTTTATCGTGACTGTTTGTTTGCAATTTCTGGCCTGCATCTCTATTTCGAATCTTGTATATCACATATTTTATCGGAGTTGCCATTAGAATTCGTTAATGTGTATGTCATGATATGTATTACCAATTGTAAAGAATGTCATTAATCAGTAATTGTTATTTTTGTAATTCTAGTACTGTAAAGCAGGTATCCGCGTGTACGGATATTCATGTATAACACAAAATCTTCACCAAAGTCTGGCTGCTTTTGGTCGAGGCTGGTAAGATTGTAAATGTTTGCACAAGTATAAGGTTATGGTGTTTCTTATAATTCTTGAAGTGTCCAAACGGTGCACAAAAGGTGCTGACAAAGGTCTTGTGACTGATTGGAGTACAGCTTCTGCTATTATGACTAAATGATTAGACCGTGCTCGAAACAACCATTTTGGAACTAAACGATCAATTTTAATTAAATATTTTTCTTTTATTCAATATAAAACATTATAATTCTATTTATCTGGAAACTGGGAAGTATCAAGCAATTTATTTACAGAATTTAGCTCGAATGATCGTCCACTTTTTCCAACCACTACATTCCCTGCATCCTTACCCTGTCCCCATTCCACCACCACCGCGTTGAGGATAGGGCCATATATTTTAAAAATGTTTCTTTTTTTTCTGAAAAGGCTTGTCATAATTCTGATTGAATACGGCAAAAGTAATCAACTTAGCATGTTCTAGGAATTGAATGTTTAGTAAATTATTTTTTTAGAAATGAGGCTTTTAAGGAGGTCATAAATATTCTACATAGAAACTTAAGAATTTTTGTTTTCTGAAACTAAGAGTACTGATTTAATTGTAATTAAATTTAATTGTCTTACTGTAAAATGTAGAAAAAAAAATTAAAAAGGCTTTTCAGAATTTGATTTTATCATCTTTTGTATTATCTTATAACGGAACATTTAGAAACTGAATTTACAAAAACGAGGCCCAAGAGGGAAGGGAATATTGACATTATTATTTTATATGAAAACTTAAGAATTTTCTTGACTAAAAACTAGTAGTACTGCTTAAATTTAACCTACAACATTTAAGTTACTTATGACTATATCTTGAAGAAGAAAATTATCCGGAAATGAGGTCCAAGTGGGATGCTGAAATTTAAAAATGCTTTATATTGCTGAAACAGTAAAGACCAATACACTTTCCAGTTGTTCTTCCAGTTATTTGCTTCATTTTTACGGGGATATTTGCTGATTTCCATTTAATTCCTGAAAAACAATCTAGCAATCGTATAAAAGTGACTACGACTTTTTCGTGTTATGGTTGTTCATGCAAATTCTCACTTATAATAAATATTATGCACATTGAAATGGAACGAAAGTAAAAACGTACATGTACATTCAATAGAACATCCCAACTCCAAGTCCAGCTTAGAAAGTTCAATATTTCTCTGTAGAAACAACTCAATATTTAGATCATAGGTCGCAAGGCTAGCATTATTTTCTTTTTAGTCTTGTGTCTTTGCACATATCTGACAGTAATTGTCAATAATTATAATTAAATTGTTTTTGTCTTTTTCTAAAAAGGTTTGTTTGATTTTTATCAATGTAGGATCATTCATTGCAGGTAATCTGGACATTGAAATCATCTACATTGTATTAATATTTTATGGTTATAAACAATCCGACGTTTTCAATTTATAAATGAATCTGCAGTTTTAGTCTACATTTATAGGAAGTTAGAATGACCGGACGACAACAGAGACCAATCAGGATGGCAATCTGCATGGTATGTAAATTATTATGCCCAATTCCTGTTACATAACTCTTGAAATAGATAAAAATCAATTTATTTGATATGAATGTTCTGTGTTACGTATATTCTATATCTGGGGCTACTGTATCATGCTGATTGCATCTTGTTAAAGCTATATGTGTTAGAATCTTAATATGTCTGACTACTTTGTTCTATTTATGTCAAAATTGACAAATGATTTTGCTGATTGCTGCAAGTAGTTAAAAGAAAAAGCCCAATCACTATATTTACAGGGTGGTATAAACCGTTTTCATTATTTTATCAGCCCCTCTCTATTCCAGGACATTCTATATGTTAAATCATTCTTCCTCCTATCACCAGTAACTAAACTAATTATGAATGATATTTAGACATACGTATCTCTTCAGCGTGATTCATGCTTTTCTGTATTCTGTATATTCTATTAAACTCATGCATACATATCTTCACATGTTTCTTGTGTACTACATTGCTTTAGCCCAACTGTTAGTTATCTCTGAATAATTTGTACTTGCTCTCTGGAATCATATTCATGCAGGACCTTACTAGAGAACATTCAATACTAGGCATCAGGGGGCTTACCTCATGATACATTTCATGTGGTTGGAACGTACTGCATCCAGATGCTCTGGATTACTAAGGGAATGCTGCACCCAATACACCAATGAAGCCAACATGCTGTTTCCTTAACGTGGTGAAATGATTTGGAAATGCAATCAACGTTATGTAAAAATACTTATTATTATCGTGTAAAACACTGTATAAAATGGTCAGTAGTTTTATTTAGGCCAAATAATTGCTTTCATATCAATTCAAAATCAAAACAATATGCGTTGATATTAGATACTATAATTTAAATAATACTATTGGGAAACCCCAGTCGAGATGGCCGTAGGTAAGGGTACCAATTGTCGAGCTGGAGATCGTAAGTTCAACTCCAAGTATTCGCTTATTTTCTATCTATATTATTATTCTCTCTCGCAAGCTGACGGGAAATTGTGTTCTGTATTTTATTCATTCTTTTTATAAACCTTACATGGTATACAAAAATGAATGAAACAAGTTAAATCAACATAACACATATGCTTAAAAATGGTTTAAAGATTTATTATTATTTTATTGTAAAATCAACACATTATAAATTATGGGAAATATAATGCAATATAAAGCAAAATCAGAAAATAAAAGTTTTAAAGTTGTCCTTAATACTTGCACTGAGATTTGAACTTGCACCAACCTGAAATTCAGTCGTTCGCCGGACAACTACGTCAACCACTCGATCTCGGCTAAAACCAGCGTGTATATCGGTATAGAAATATTCTTGAATCAATGATTACCAATTTGCCAATTTGTATCAATATCGGTTCGTAAACAAAGTGACTGACCTTATTAAAACAACTGAATATTTCCTGTTTTGTCTAATCACTCTATTATAAGTGTATAATTGTTAAATTCACAATGGAAGATTGTAAGTGCAGATTTACAAAACATTGTTCATACATTTCAGTCTCGACAATACTCGTCAGTATGAAAAAGCAGTATCGGACAATAACAAGCCACTACGAAACATTACAAAGTAAAGTATACACTATTCATTTAATTCAAACTTCATTAACAGTAGCAATATATAAACATCTAATAAGAAGATCGATGTCACGAAGGCTATATATGATTAGATTGTATTCCATTGCAATATAATTGTAATGACATTTATATGCGTTGTATGTTGTGGCAAGAAACAGCTTAAACTAATTGAACCTCTTTCTTAGAAGATAATGTTATAATATCTGAAGACTGTCTTTCAAATGAGGACAAACATTTTAAGTGTGGAATCCTTCTATTAGATTAGAACACTTCCCAGTCGCTATATGCACTTACATGTAAATATGCAATCAATGGAAAGTAAGCTAATAATATCAGAGGGTATTTCCAAACTAAGTTGGCATTATTTGGGTTTTACACACCTATCTACCATAAAAGAACAAGCCATATTTTAAAAAATTGATTTAACAGTAGATAAAAATTGTTGGTATTTCTTGGTATCCGGAATCTTTCTAAAATGATATTAAACTTTTAAAAGGAAATCCTGGATTGGGTACTATTACTCTTTTTTATTTATTTTAGGAAATGATGCGACTGATCCGTAAGTACAACGTTCTTAATTAGGGTGCTACTTTGTCCAGCAGGGAATACGTCTTAAATTTCTGTTCAAAATATAACCTGCCTGATTACTAGACAACTAGTTTTCTTTGTATTATTTTCGTTATTGTTTATTTTCTAATGTTATAAGATGAAAATATCAAACACTGCGTCTGCTTTGTAAATGTAAGAATGATTAAAGAGGGTAATTGCTGTTATGAGAATATTCTTACATGTACAAGAAAAGCATGAATTTCAAATAGGATGTCCAAAATTGTACAGATTTTCTCAATTATTCATTTGAAATAGAACTGTTAAACAGATTCATATATTTCAGTTATAACTTCGCAAATGTTCACTTTAGGACTGTGATAAGTGTGTATCTTAAAACTATGATGGTCACTTTTAAATGCACATGGTTAAACTAGAAATTCACTTTTTTTATGTTATGATACCTATATCCTAAGCAAAACGGTAAACATTCTAATTTTGCAGCAAATATTATTTACAGAAAAGGTTAATGTTAAAACCAGGTTCAGGCCATTCATTATTTTAATCTTTTCATACTGCACTTTAGCCAGGAAGGTTTTTTAAAAACATTTAGAAAATGTTGTAAATAAGACACGGGTAGGTAAATAATTTTGTGTGTGTTTTTTTCTGTCCACATTTCATATTAATGATATATAGGTAAAGTAAAGTGTTTGTTTATTATAGTGTCATCTCCCACTTAACGGGCCAGCTATTTTTCGACTTATGAGACATCTTCTTTTTTGAGACATTTACCTGCCGAATCTTATCTTTTAATGCCTGGAAAAGGCAGGTAGGTATACGGTAACCATTATTTAACCAGCCGGCGGTTCACCAACCGGCCATATCAGAACAGACCCCCGTAGGGATTCGAACCTTCGACCTCCCGCTCCCAATGCGGATGCCTAAACTACTAGACCAAGGGATATTGTAATATGTTATATATATGTTTTATAATATACAAAATACGACGTAGAACAGGTTTATATATCTGCAACATTCAAATTAAATGGATCATACCTTAAAAGATCACGTTTATATCTTTAAATCAGTATTGAAAAGTATTTACCGAACAAGGTCCCTGGAAATCTTAAAATATCTATACTAAAAAGATAAAACAAGTAATTTGCAAACCATAGGAGAAATTTATCAAATCATAGTGTTTATATATTACGCATTTACGGACGAAAAACTTGTTTTATCTTTTAAAATGTTTGCGGTCACGTTAGTATCTATAAATAATGTTAAAAGGTATATAGGCTTTATCTTTGAGAAGGTATGAAAAAAGTAACTAAAGTGCAATAGACAAATATATAAAATAAATAATTTATTTATTAAAGTGCAACATGTAAACTTACAAATCAGTACAATTCATTAAATGTATATATCATGTATCATGTAAATGATACAGCCGACGATGCACTTCTCACACAGTATGTACATGTACGTGCTAATTTCAATTACAATGCAAAATGCATTCATTCTGATACCGAACTTGAGTGTGTTACGCAAATAAGTACAATGATTGTTACACACATGACTGCCAAAACCTGTGATATAACATTGTTGATGATTTAACAAAAGTAATGTTATACTTAACTATAGTACTAAATGGAGATATTATCAACAGTTTCGTATGAACATACCATCCAATTTGTCCGATCAAGAAAAACCTCAATTGTAACTAAAATGAGCCACTACCAGATTTTCCTCATACCTTGAACGTTAAACTGTACCTGAAAAAGTGCAACAAAGAATGCAAAAGAAATAAAAGAGTCAACAATAAAGCTGAGATATTTGATGACAGTTTGTCTTTTCTTAGTTGAAAGATTCAATGATAAGAGAGTAGAATAGAGAGTAAGTACTGTTATTTAGGCGTATCAGATTTTTCTTCGATCGATTTATTCTTATATTTTTACATGTCACAGATCACAGAACTACGAAATGCTTGAATGCACAAAGAAACATCTACTTATTCATCGCAAGTAGCTGTGGATTGTACGTATGCTTTTATTTATTTTTTAATTATTTTTCTCGAAAGTAATATATGTTTTCACATTAAAATTGTTTGTAAAACTTAAGCTTTGATTATGTAAAAGTATATGTGCTTTCATTCAAATTATTTCAGAATCTTTTAGCATTGCCTTGTTTTGTGGGCCATTTTATATCTTCCAATTTCAGCAGCGGTTACAAAAGCTGCAACAGGTGGTGACAAAATTTACGAAAATTTGAAGCTTGGCGGAAATAGTTATTCAACATAATTAGCTTGAAACGCTAATTAATTTATGACTGAATTAGCTGTGCTTTAAAAAGATTTTAGTTTTTCCTATAATATGTTTTATAAGACCAAAAATAATATGTATGTTCCGGTTCTCCTGACTGGCAATAACTTTTACTGCCGACCTCAATTTTTTTTTAGAAAATGATCAAAATGACCATAGCAAAATAGGCAAAATGAAAATGTAATGTTAACCTGCCTACTGACCTACTTTAAATGTTTGTCAAAGAGACCCGAAACATACGTCTTGTTTAGTTTACATTTGTACATTTATTTCATACGTTCTTTAACATGATAATATGATAACAATGACACATTATGTAATCAATATTATTAAACCATGTACTATTTATAACATGAATAAAATGTTCTTACATTTATTTTACGTTTTGGTTTTATCGATATCAAGATGTTGAGTACAAGCGTTGTATCAATATTCACTTCACAATCAACATATAGAATGTTGTAATTGTTTAGGTTTAAAATCCATTGACCAAACGCTTTCATTGAAAAGAAATATACCTTCATTTTATAATATAGGATAATTATTCAGACCAGCTTCTGTAATACGGACAAGTTTATTCCCCGGAAATATTGGAAAACCCGGAAATTTTTTAGTAAAACCCGGAAATCAAAAAGCATGCTATAAAAGCTACATTTTTAGCTACAAACTAAAATAGGTATCATTGTAAAGGTGACGCTCTGACGTTTCCAAATATATATAAAACTTTAACCCAAATTAAGTAGTTATTTCACAAATACATTGAAAAAGTACGGTGTTTTTGGCTATTTTTGTCGCATTTTAACAAATGTAAAACCCGGAAATCAAAAACATGTTCCAAAGACAATATTTTTCATCCGACTGATATAACACTAGTACATTGTAAAGAAGACATTCTCACGCTTCCAATATATATGATACTTTAACCCAAATAAGTAGTTACAATAACAATAATTCTACAAGTTAAGGGTAATTTTGTTTATTCGCTTTGTTAAAATTTTCAAGGAATATAATTTACGGAAATTAAAAATCATGTTGCAAAAGACACTATTGATTTCCCGACCGACCCAAACTCTTGTGAAGTATACACTTATGATTTCCATATTTATATGAAATTTAAATCCAAATTAAGTAGTTATTACACAAACGCCTCTACAAATTTAGCTAATGTTAGCAATTTTTGCTTCAATTTTTAAGGATTACCAAGGAATATAATTTACGGAATTTAAGAAACATGATGCAAAGACAACATTTTCATACGACCAACATAAAACCGGTATCTTTGAGTTAAATACGTTCTATCGTTTCCAATTATATATGAAACTTGAATCAAAGTACGTAGTTATCACACAAATGCTTCTTGCAAATATAGTTAATATTAGCTTCAAGTTGTCAAGATTTCCAATATAAAAAAATTCAATAAAAATCATTTTTATGAAGGCCACATTAAATGTAGATTTTAATTTTAAAACTTTAAGTCAAAATAAGTAGTTGTTTGACAAATGACTGTAGTAGATCAGAATTGGTCTATAACCTGGCATGATACAGAACCAGGGGTGTCTCTGGAATTGGAACGTTTTCTGTATCTTGCACTATCCTCCGAAACCTAAAATAACTAACCTCTTCTAGGGGCGTGGGTCATATGGGAAACCCGGTACCAACGATAAAACCCTCTAATATACTGATAGTATATACGATGGCATCATTATTATAGTTGCAAACTATATGACATCACATTGTATGCTAAAAGTATAATATTCTTGGATATAATTTCTATAAATTCATAATTGAAACTGCTTCATTTGTTAAATAATAAAGAATTGTGATTTCCTGTGGCTTAAAGTGATTCTTCCATTTTGTTTTTCGTGTTTTATTGATGTTTTAAAGTATGGCATTTGTTGTCCCATCAGATTTCATAAAGTAAAGTAGTCTGTGTATTAATCGCATGACACCTGCCAAAGATACGCGCCAATATACAACTGTATACTTGATAGGATTAATATCCAATATTGGGACGTAGCTGATTGGTAGGATGTGACTAGAAAATCGTTGCAGTCTTGACTTGTGTCCTCGTTAACACTGTATGTATTTAATATTTATACCTCATTTTGTCATTGTATTGACCTTAACTCCACCATTTTACAGCATTATTAGGGGCTGGGCTTACAAAAGGAAACATGAATGGAAATCCCCGAACATCTCAAACATTTACTATTACCGTATTTAATTTATCATGTTGTGCATGGAAAAAGGGGGGGTCCCCCCCCTATATAATTGTATGTAAATAGTTGTGTGATATGGGAAGATTATGTCCGATTGTCTGTTTGCATGCCTGTCCTGTCTGTTCCTGTCTGTCTTCCTATCTACAAGTATATCGACCGTAAATAATACTTGCTTACGGTTAATGTATTGGGGGTTTCATTTTTTAGAGGATCATGCTCACGTGGAGTCCATGTTGTCAGTACTACATGCATATTATACTAAATTGAATGTATTCCTAATCGATTGCAAAACCACGAGAGAGAGAGAGAGAGAGAGAGAGAGAGAGAGAGAGAGAGAGAGAGAGAGAGAGAGAGAGAGGGCGACAATGTTGAAAATAAATTGATAAGAGTGTCCTGTGACACATCTGGAATAAAAATAAAAGAAAAAATACAAACCAAATTTAGTATATTCCAGTTCTATCCTATAAATGAAGTTTTTATATATCCAATTGAAATTTAATATAATTTAGCTATAACAACACTAAACACGCTTATTATTTTTTAAATTTAGCTACGAATCTTAAATGACATTCCTTTCTCACAATTATATATCCAATGAATAAAAAGTCATTGAGTATTTTCTCCACTTTCGTAAATATCACGAGCTTCACGGGATGTTATTCACATTAATATAGAGTATAGAGCCTATGATACTGTTATAAAGATAAAAAAACTGATATCAGTACTTTTTCTTCTTTTATATTCTAAGTCTACGATTTTCTTTTTTCCCCATTTAGTCGTGTTGACTTATGTATATATTTTGCTGATGCTTCCTATATTATGGGGACCCATGACATTTTTGTAAATAAACGTTGAAACGTTGAAAAGCAAAATCTAAATAAAATTATTTTATGTACACTATTTTGTACAATTAACTATCATTCTCGCCAGTTATACATGCACGGGGTATTTTCTTCTTTATCTAACAAGACTTCTTTATCATTATCATATTAAAAATTTCAGTAGAGTTATTGTCAGTAAAACATCAGGTTGTTGAACGTCCTGGATTGTCTTCTAATTAGTAATAGCAGTTTATTGGATAGTACTATACCAGTATTGAAAATTAATTATATCTTTAGCAATAATGTGTTTAAAGTTGGTGCCGACTGACTAACTGACTGAACGGACTGACTGACTGACGGAATAACGGTGTTTTATTAAGCTTAAAATCACAGTCTATCCATCTGTAACTGAACGCTCTCCGTAAGTACTGTAATATTTTTGACATAAAAAATAAGCAAATTTACCGTAACTCTGCAGAAGTATTTGTGTGATAACTACTTTCTTTTTGGGTTCAAGTGTAATATTTATTAGAAAAACGATAAAACAGATCCTACACAAAGATACCGGTATTATGTTGGTCGGATGCAAAATGTTGTCTTTGCAGCACGTTTTTTTAATTTCCGTAAATTATATTCCTTGAAAAATTTAAACAACAAAATAAGAAAAATTTCTTTAACTTGCAGATGTAGTTGTATTATAACTACTTACTTTGGATTAATGCATCATATATATTTGGAAACGTTAGAACGTCTTCTTTACGATGAAACCAGTTTTATATCAGTCGGGTGAAAAAAATGTTGTCGCTCTTTGGTACATGTTTTTTTGATTTCCGGGTTTTACATTTCTTGAAAAATTGCGACAAAAATAGCCAAAAACACCGTACTTTGCCAAGGTATTTGTGGGATATAACTATTTAATCTGCTGAAAGTTTTATATATATATATAGAGCGTCACCTTCACAATGATACCTGTTTTAGTTTAGTCGGACAAAAATGTAGCTTTTATAGCATGCTTCCCGATTTCCGGGTTTTACATTTCTTGAAAAATTGCGACAAAATAGCTAAAAACACCTGTACATTGCCAAGGTATTTAACTTTATACTTAAATATTTTCCGGTTTTTCACGGTTTCCTGGGAATAACTGAACCCCCCAATAGGGGTATGACACAGAGTCAAAATTCAACTCTACATATATTTTGCCTAAAAGTAAGTGGAAATCTTACAACCTTGAAGACACAACATTAGTTTTTAACGAAGATGTGTAAATCATCCAGTGTTATTACTTTTATTGCTGTTTGAGTAATTATCATAAATCAAAGGGACCAAGTTCGCTCTAAGGCACCCATTTGAGCAAGATTGATTTGAAGTGGCCAACATTGTAATTTAGGTCACCAAATCGGCCACATATAGATCAATATACAGAACAGAGTTCCGGGCATGAATCTAAGGGTTAGTTGATAAAAAAATAAGGAAGCCGTTTGGAGAAACTTTCATCGATACAGTAATAAGACTATGAAGTTGTTTATTGATATTAAAACATATTTGACAATGATAACGTCGGTGGAGATTGCAAATAAGAAAGTTAAGTTTGTTTTCGTGGAGCACAAAACATCTGATCAAGCATATAATTCACAAGTTGCTTTCAACACACAACCCTATGTCTAGATAGGTTATATAGATTATACGTAAATAAAAACTTTCTTGCATATCAGATGGGGATATCTGCAAATTTTTAGCAGTGCTGGAAAATCTCATCTTACACCCTCCCCCGATGTAAGACGACTTTACACGTGAATTACTTTATGACGTAACGTTATAAACAATGTGACGTCACTTTCTCCCATACATAGCATCTAAAGAACGTTTGTTTTTATTATCAAAATGCATCATTTCGATAAGTTTGTCTTTAAATATCTATTTCAAAGGAAAGACGGTATGCAAGAAAAAATTTTTCCATGAGATACTTTAGCTCAGATAGGGAAATGAGTCCAGTCACTTGCAATTGGTTTCATGGAAACTCGGCAGAGCCTCGTTCCCGCCAAAACAGTTACCCCTCAGTGACGGATATTTCGATCTCAACCTCGTGCTCATATAAGAAACTAATATTATAAAACGTGTTCTCTGCTACTATAACTCTAACCAATATACTCATACTCGAAGATAATGTGAGTTTTTGTCCGATGCGCTTAACACAGCAATCACTTCTCTCCACACTAAATACATTTGCACTTTTCAAAAGGACCATCATAACCAACGTTTTACCATAACGAGATACTTCCACTCAAAGTTGTTTTTTTCTGCAGAGATAAAATTATTTGAAACATCAATATATCGCAAAAATGACATATAAAATTTAACTTTTACGTGAATATAATTTTCTGCATATTGTTGACATGTATATGTGTTATTAGTAATGGTGAGACGTCATTGTCCGTCTGCATCCGGTTAGTACTGGTATTACACCATTATCTTTAGTACAGACATTGAGCCTAAAACATCTGATAAGTGTATTTAAATTTAATCTAATACCGAAAGCCAAATGTATATAAAATAGATAGTCTGGCAGTTTCAAGTCACCCTAATCCTAATGACTACTATAAACCAAAATCACTAAGGTTACACAATTGTAATTCTTGTATTACATATAGTTTCAAACATGGCTTTAAACTGGGTTATATTTTCTTTACTAAGAAAGCTCGTTTCGAGCAATAATAATTATTGGAAGTTCGACTGTGCTCTGGGCAGGCTTTTAAGTACTTGTACGAATATAATGTTTTATGTGTTAATGTTCCGTGTGAAAATTAATGTCGGAGAGACAAGACAAAGTTTGTGAAACGTTTTAAGCTAATACTAATAAACGATTAAGCCAACGTTTCTTCTAGGTTTCACTTTGAATTGGTCCACTTTGCCAACTTCAGAACTCAAATCAATACAAAAATTGGTATAAAACAAATTTAAAATGAAAAAACCTTCACCTGATCGAGACGATGTTCGGGGACATTTATAGATCAGTTCAGGGTTATGGACACCGGGTACAACGGCTAATTCTAGCGACATATAATTCAATCTATGAAAGGATTTAGCGTATACTCAGACCTTTAACAACTACAGTTCGTACTGATTACATGTATTTACACTTTGGGTTTTGGATTGCTGAACTGGTCGCACGCTTCTCTTGAAAGAGCTCAAATATTGTCTTGCGCCAGGAAATGCCTAAGTATTAAAAGTCTTCGGGTTTGACAAAGGGCCTTTAAGGATAAAAATTTTTCGGAAAAAAGTTTCAAAATTGTTTCAAAGTGTTTTTATAAGTGTTCAGTTTTTTATTCAGTGTGCCAGAAATACGTGAAACTACGTAATATTTATTATATATAAGGGAAAAAGGGTAATACGACAAGAAACTGGGTGAGAAAAGTAAAATTAAGGCTGGGTATAGAACTCAGATTTGGGAAGCTTAGCCTGAAAGCATAACAACTAATTTTCATTACATTAAAACATTAGGACATAAACCCAGAACTATAACATAAGTACCTTCAGTCAAAATTTCAGCAATATAAGTATCTGATTAAAAGATATTTAAGGAAATAGGCATCAAAAATAAAAGTGCTCAAAAATTCAGGACAGGTCGATCATAACGTAACGTCATCTTTCGGCAAAACATTATTTGTTTATTGGCGAAACGAACTCTTTCAAAATTCATAAACATAATATTTAAGTGTTTGGTTATAAGTTAAAACAAAATAAAACAAGTTAAGATCAATAAGTATTAAGACTTCGAAGAGTAAAATCAGGTTCAATGTTACGGGCAATCTGCCGCACCATCTATCAATCAGAATCAAGTATTGTTAAATTATTGAAAGTAGGTCAATCCGTTTTTAAGAGTAGTTTAGAATAAAGCTATCCAGTTAATAGAAAAAGTTTCTTTTTTCAAATTTTTTTTTACTTTTTCCACATTTTTAAAGAATAAATCAAAATAATAATGAGTGGCATAAAACAATTGGCGTCAAAGGCAAAGGTATCTGCAGTTAAAGCAGTAAGAGCAAATAAAAGGAAAAGTACAGTAGCCCGTAGGGCACAACAGAGTACAACAGTTGGGTTAGTCAACAAAATAGCAGGTGACAGGTCACACATGATCTCAGAGAGATTTTCATGGCGGGAACTAAACCTGGCACTCCAAGAAATACAAATGAGTAGAGTAGGGACCGTAGTAACGAAAACAATGAAATACAGAGGAGAAGAAATAGTTAGAACAAAGAAGATGACACCAAGTGCCAGTGACAATAAGAGCACTATAAACAAAGAAAATCAAACTGTAAATAATCCAAGTAGTGTAGGTGTCACAGGAACAAAAGATAGTGGGTATCAGCAGAAACACAAACTGAAAATCAATGTAGTGTTAAAAGTGCCAATGACAATAAGCGCACAGCAGAGACTCAAACAAGTGTCAAAAATGAGATAATCAATAGGGTGCCAATAACACTGATTGAAAATATATTGATTCTCAAGTAGAGCAAACCCTAGACACGGCGGTTCAAGATAGAGAAATAAATTCATCAAAAATTATCTCTGCAACTTCACAAAGTAGATGAAGATGTATATTTTAGAATAGTTAGTAGACTAGAAAATGAATATGTTTTAGTTAAAAAAACAACAAAAAATCAGGACACCCCCTAAAAACAAAATTACTAGGATAGAAGGGGGTCACAACCGTCCCAATAGTGATAGATTCACCAAAAAAACAACAAAAAAAAACAACAACAGTCTCAGCAAGGGGGGCAATAACATCCCAGTAATCGTATAAGTCCCAATCAAAATAATAACAAAAAATAGGGGCAATACATCCACCCCAATAAAAATGTGACACCCCTAAAAATGAAATGAAAAATAACAAAAATTTCTTCCCCAATCCAATTAAATAACAAATTTCAGATTTTAGAAGAGGGAGGGGAAAATCGCTACCAAAACGAAAAATCTTAAAACAAACCCCCCCCCATCACCCCCATTCACAAAAAAACAGATCAATGAACAGAGAGAAATCATTAAAGAATCATGGGTCGATGTAGTCATTAAGGGGGGTTCAGACGGGATTAAGCATATAGAAATTAGCAATGATAGAAAAATTAAAACAACAATGGCGGGAATGTAATAAGAAAATTGAACAACAACAAGGGGGCTTTATTTTTGTGAAGTCAGACAAGATTTCGAAACGAAAATCAAAGATTTCAAGTTTGGGAGACACGAAATCAAAATAGAAAAAATAAAAAAACCCTACATCAAAAGTTAACAAAATCAGCATGGAGTATTAGAAGTGCCAAAATCAGATAATTTGAAAAATTAAGGCAAGCATTATTTAAAAACAACAAAAACATAGCAACAATAAGGCAAAAAGAATTTATTCACAAAGGGAAAAAGAAATCACCAATGAAATGATAATAACTTTACATGCGAAGAATTACCGTTAAGTCTGAAAGGGACCAATTTTAATAGTAAAACCAAAACGCTAGGGTACATTAGATGTAGATGATCGTTCTCAGGGTATGAGTCTGCAACAAATTGAAACTCTCATTCCTCAGGTAAAACTCTAAGACACTGAGGTTGTTGACTCTGTGATCATTCATTTAGGGACGAACGATATTCCCAGTTTAACAAAGACGATGTAATAAACAATGCAAATAAAAGCACTGAATTCTGTGGTCAAAATACCTCCAAAGCGTTCTAAAGTATCCTCACGCGACGAGAAGAATAAGGTCGTAAGGCTATCAACGACGCGGCTTTGTGTTGTGAATAACTCTGTGCTAAAAACGTGCAAAGAGAACATTTTTTCACTATTTAAATAACGATCAAATTGTCTTTGAAAACGGGAAATTCAAACGTCAACTTTATGACGTCGAGACGTTAAGGAGTTCATGTATCTGACGAGGAGCCGAGAGGAATTGTATGAAAGCTTCTTCCTTTCTTCCTTGAAGATAGATCAGCGGAGCAGGCCGTGATTGGACCCCAGTGTTGCGAAGCGGGAAAAGAAGGAAACGTTCACGTCTGACCCCGCCGTCAGCAAACCAGTTAGCAAAACAGGGAAGGATAAACTCTGGTAGTATTTTATCACATGTATGCTAATCTATCACTTACACCGCCTTACAATATAGTATCGGTAAACGTAAATGGACAACACAATAGTAAAAAAGAGATACAGTACTTATTGGCTAAGGGTTAAAATTCGATGTAATTCTTTAAAACGCATTGCGAAAATGATTTTAGAGAAAGCACTTAAATGGAAACCTGCCAAAAAGAATGAGGAAGGAACTTATTGTGGTGTAATGGCAACAAAAGTTCAAAGGAAATCGCCATTTTGATAAATAGTAACCTGTTTATTTCTACGAAAAATGAGCAGCGATTGAATGATTAGTCGTTTTATAGCGTTAGATTTTCAATTTTTCAGAAAATGTTTTCACCGTTATAAATATTTATACACCAACAAATGCTAGTGAGCGAAAACGGTTCTTTGCTAGTCTTTCTGCCGAATTCTCCAAAATTAACAATCCAGTTATTGTGGAGGAGATTATAACTGCGTATTAAACCATTTGATTGATCGTAAAAAGTCATCAGGAATATTGCACGTGGATGAAGGGTCACGTAAAGATTATCTGATATAATTTCCATGTATGATTTAGAAGATGTTTGGAAGACGAAATCCTTCTTCTGTTATGTACACGTTCGGTCACGCTGACTCAAAATCCCGAATTGATTATTTTTAGTTTTCAAATCAATTGACAGTGATTTGGTCAGCACACAAATTCTTCATTTTCCACCAATCAGACCATGATGTGGCACTCAGTGTGTGAAGAGAATATAGAAATGGGACCGTGGATATGGAAACTTGTAGTATCTTGAAAATGAAAAATACATAGAGCATATAGAACAATTTTTGGTTCCTTATGGAAACAGAAAAAAAGTCAAAAATTTTGTTCTCTAAAAAAAAAAAAGAATAGTGGGATTTATTTAAGCATAATCTAAGAATAATTACAATTGATTTCTGCACGGAGCTTTACAGGAAAAGACACCAATATCAAACTGTTAGAAAATAAACTGCAATTATTAAAACAGTCCCGACTTACGAACCAAACAAACGACGAAATACAATATATATCAAGCAAATTTCCAGACTTTTATTAATTACCAAGCAAACACACAGCAAAAAATACACTCCAAAGCTAGATTTATTCAAGACAATGAAAAGTCCACTGCGTATTTTTAATCTGGAGAAAAAAGCTTAGGACGGACAGAGAAGTTATGGTCAAAAAATAAAAAAGGGTGCAAATGGCGAACTCAAATCAGAGATTAATAACGTACAAATGAACAAAAAGATTTATCAAAACTTGTTTACTTCAGAACACGTAGACTTACAAGAGGCTGCAAACTTACTGTCCGATGTAGACAAACAAAATAGATGGAAGACATGTTTTTTAAACAAATCTTACAGTTAAAGAGAGTTGAAAAAGGCCATTCATTCTTTTAAATGTTCCAGATCACCAGGAAAATGGTATTCCCGCTGAGTGGTACCAACACTTCTGGTATATGATAAAAATACGATTTCTTTGTACTCGTGAACGAAATTCTCGGCACAAATACAATAGTCAATTCAATATAAAGGCATACTATCACTTATCTACAAAAATGGAGAACGCGAATGTCAAAGGCAGGAGCCAATAACTCTTTTCAATGTAGATTACAAAATAATATCTAGATGTTTATCGGAAAGGCTGGAAATCCTTGTTACCAAATATAATACATTCAGATCAAAAAAGGCTATGTTAACGGAAGAAATATCAATGAAGCTAACAGATATATTCAAAGATATAATCGATTACACAGACGAACAAAACGCAGATGGCGTCATTATTTTTTCTTGATCAAACCAAAGCATTCGAAGTAGATGTGAATGGCAATGGATTGATTTGTGTCTTGAAAAGAATTTGGTTTTGGAAAAAAATTTAGGGGTGGGTTAACATGTTACTCAAATATTCTAAAAACGTTAATTCAAACGAGCAGGGTTCTTATCAAATTTTCCCAATTTCCCGATCTATTAAACAGGGATGTCAAATAGCCCCGTTGCTCTATATCATCCAGGCCGAACCTTTGGCATTGCAGCATCAGAAAAAAATGAAAATATTCAAGAGAGTGAGTAGATATTCCCCCCTCTATTTGGAATGGGAAAAAAGCTCTTGTAGCAAGAAAAACACTCAGGACCAAAAGTAAAACAAGACAAAAACAGGGCATTTAGTCTTTATAACATGAGCGATTTAAAATCCCCTAGCCCCGCTTCATGTAAAGGGGGGAGATGATCTATAAAATCGTACATGCACGGAAACTCAGAAAACTGGAACACCCAATAGGGACATCCTATCTAAGCTCATGACAAAGATTTTCAATAGAAAGTTTTTTCTTATGCAGTTGTAACTGTATAGATAATCTCCCAAACATTGTCTAAACATTTCTCAATTCTATGGCTCAAAGCTCCTAAAGACTGGGAGAACTTTCTTGAAAACAATTTAGCCCCTGTTCAGTGATGAAATTTTAGAACAGCGGCTCTTTGAAATACAAAAATAACGTACAAAAACAAGCCCTATTTATTCAGTCTT
>JAFMSR010002925.1:0-18771 GCA_022818135.1 Saxidomus purpurata | reverse complement strand
CATTTTTATATTTTATCTTATACCGGTTTTCATTAGTTTCCGTTACTTGAAGAGTTTTCGCTGCAAGCCAGACTTTTCGCTGCCAGCAGCCCAGCAACTCAGCAGACCAGCAGCTCAGCAGACCAGCAGATCAGCAGTTCAGTAGCCGAAACTTCAAAGTTTAATATTGTGCTATATTGAATGAAATGTTTTTTTTTCTCAAAAATTCGACAGAAGCACGAATTATGCGTAGAAACAATAAATACACGCCCTTTCATTTTGATATTTTATATTTTATTTTCATAAGTTTACATTACTTGAAGAGTTTTCGTTACAAGCAGACTTTTCGCTGCCAGCAACTCAGCAGACCAGCCGCTCAGCAGACCAGCAGCTCAGCAGACCAGCAGACCAGCAGCTCAGCAAACTAGCAGACCAGCAGCTCAGCAGCTCAGCAGCTCAGCAGACTAGCAGCTCAGCAGCTCAGCAGACCAGCAGCTCAGCAGATCAGCAGCCGAAACTTCAAAGTTTAAGATTGTGCTATATTGAATGAAATGGATGTTTAAAATACGACAGAAGCACAAATTATGCGTAGATACAATTAATAAACATTTTGATGTTTTATATCTTATACCGGTATTCATTTGTTTCCGTTACTTGAAGAGTTTTTGATGCAAGCAGACTTTTCGCTGCCAGCAGCCCAGCAACTCAGCAGCTCAGCAGACCAGCAGATCAGCAGACAAGCAGATCAGCAGCTCAGCAGACCAGCAGCTCAGCAGACCAGCAGTTTAGCAGCCGAAACTTCAAAGTTTAATATTGTGCTATATTGAATGAAAATGTTTTTTTTTTTTTTTTCCAAAATACGAAAGAAGCACGAATTATGCGTGGAAACAATAAATACACGCCCTTTCATTTTGATATTTGATATTTTATATTCATAAGTTTACGTTACTTGAAGAGTTTTCGTTTTCGCTGCCAGCAGCCCAGCAACTCAGCAGACCAGCAGCTCAGCAGCTCAGCAGACCAGCAGACCAGCAGCTCAGCAGCTCAGCAGACCAGCAGCTCAGCAGACTAGCAGCTCAGCAGACTAGCAGCTCAGCAGCTCTGCAGACCAACAGACCAGCAGTTCAGCAGCCGAACTTTCAGAGTTTAAGATTGTGTTATATTGAATGAAATGGAGGTTAAAAATGACAGAAGCACGGATTATGCGTAGATACAATTAATTTACACGCCCTATGTTTGATACTTTTTATCTTATTTCCGTTAGTTTCCGTTACTAGGAAAGTTTTGTTGCAAGCAGACTTTTTGCTGCCAGCAGTCCAGCGCCAGCAGTCCAGCAGACCAGCAACTCAGCAGACCAGCAGACCAGCAACTCAGCAGACCAGCAGACCAGCAGCCTAAACTAATCTAGCTGCAACAGGAGCACGATGTATGCGTAGATACAATTATGTTACACGCCCTTCTATTTTGATATTTTATATCTTATTTTCATTAGTTTTCGCTGCTAGCAGACTTTTCGCTGCCAGCGGCCCAGCAGCTCAGCAGACCAGCAGGCAAAACTTATCCAGCTGCAACAGGAGCACGATATATGCGTATATACAACTATTTTATACGACCTTTTATTTTGATATCTATTCATAAGTTTTCGCTACTAGATGAGTTTTCGCTGCTAGCAGACATTTTGCTGCTAGCAGACATTTTGCTGCCAGCAGCTCAGCAGCCCAGCAGCTCAGCAGATCAGCAACTCAGCAGTTCAGCAGCCGAAACTTCAAACTTAAAGATTCTGCTCAATTTTATTAAATTGGGTTTTTAAATGCAACAGAAGCACTAAATATGCGTAGATACAATTATTTTACACGCTCTTTTACTTTTGATACTTTATATCGTATTTTTCTTAGTTTTCGCTGCTATAAGAGTTCTTGCTGCTACTAGACTTTTCGCTGCCAGCAGAGTTTTCGCTTTGTAAAAGGCAAGACAATATGAAAGATTATGAAGAATCGTGAGAAATGGCGTAGTTATTACCAACTTTAAGTTTTCTGGACAAAAACTGAGTACAAAAAGAGGTAAAATCTGCTACAAATGACTTTAACATAGGCAATTTTGCTGCACTACGACCCCGTTGTCTTTAGCAATACAATTTTAAAGTTTAATGAAGATATCTGCAGAAATAGTCACACTAAAACTTACGTTAAATTTTTTCAGACGGACAGACACAGCGTTTTATATGTCTTAATATTTGTCCAAAAAAGCGACAGAAAGATGGGATATTATGCCATATGTTAAGTAGAAACAGACTATAGCTCTGTCAAAATGCTTTGTAATGTTTGTTACTAAATCCAAGCTTAATACGTACTTATTAACATGTGTACTGAAATATTATCTTAATCAAGTTTAAAGCTTAAATTTTAATTTTGAAACTTTCTTTAGGCTAAAAAGCCCATGGGGGCCCTTACAATAAAGATATGGTAGCGAACAGTGCTTTAACAAAACTGTACTACTAGATTCTAAACATGTATAAATGGAGAAATTTCTATATTACTATATATTTTTTTTTCCATAACGGCATATATCAACTTTATAATAAGGTTCACAGCAATAATGATCAGAAAACTGACTGTTATATTTATAATCACAAGGAAGTTTCAAAATTAAAATTAAAATTGAAGCTTGAAATTTGTAAAATTGAAGCCATTTTTTCTGACAAATATTGAATGACTATTTTAAAGCTATCGGAACATGTTATTTGAGATGAAAACAATACTTTGGAATAAAAAAAGTCACAGCTTATTATTCCCCATTTTCTTTAATAAACACCATCAATATTTCTAACAAAATAGTTACCAGCCAGCGCTTGAAGCTTGAAATTTGTAAAATTGAAACCATTTTTTCTGACAAATATTGAATGACTATTTTAAAGCTATCGGAACATGTTATTTGAGACGAAAACAATACTTTAGAATAAAAAAAGTCACAACTTATTATTCCCGATTTTCTTTAATAAACACCATCAATATTTCTAACAAAATACCAGCCAGCGCTTTTCCCTCGCACAATTTACATATGAAAATCAGTTCTCTATTAATGTGAATGCATAAAGTTTAATTTTAAAAAAGAATAGTTTAGAGTTGGTTCTTTCCAGGAACAGTTATTCAGTAAAGTGTCCGCCTGTTTAAATGACCAAAAACACGGCTATATAGAGCGTTTAACACCTACAACACAAAATGTAAGTGTAGCATTTTTAAATGTACTAAGTACATATATTATTAGTTTCTTATATGAGCATATGGTTCACATCAAAATATTCTTCAATGAGGGTAACTGCTTTGGCGGGAACGAGGCTCTGTCGAGTTCTCTCGAAACAATTACCCGAGGTGACTGATATTTCCATCTGATATTTCCATCTGAACCAACTATATCATAGTAGAAACTATTTCTGGCATACCGTATTGCACTTTATAATTGATATTTAAATACAAACTTATAGAAATGATGCCTTTAATATGAAAACAAACGTTCTTCAGATGCTGAGTTTGGAAAAGTGACGTCACATTGAATTTTTCAATGAAGAGAGACGCATATTTTAATTAAAGCGGGCCGCAATAAGATATAAAATATCAAAATCAAAGGGCGTGTATTTATTGTTTCTACGCATAATTCGTATTTCTGTCGTATTTTCAAAAAAACATTTCATTCAATATAGCAAAATCTTAAACTTTGAAGTTTCGGCTGCTAATGAACTGCTGGTCTGCTGGTCTGCTGAGCTGCTGGTCTGCTGAGCTGCTGGTCTGCTGAGCTGCTAGTCTGCTGGTCTGCTGGTCTGCTGAGCTGCTGGTCTGCTGAGTTACTGCGCTGCTGGCAGCGAAAAGTCTGCTTGCAACGAAAACTCTTCAAGTAACGTAAACTTATCAATATAAGATATAAAATATCAAAATGTATATTAATTGTATCTACGCATAATTCGTGCTTCTGTCGTATTTTAAACATCAATTTCATTCCATAAAGCACAATCTTAAACTTTGAAGTTTCGGCTGCTGATCTGCTGATCTGCTGAGCTGCTGGTCTGCTGAGCTGCTGAGCTGCTGAGCTGCTGGTCTGCTGAGCTGCTGGTCTGCCGAGCTGCTGGTCTGCGGAGCTGCTGAGCTGCTGGTCTGCTAGCAGCAAAAAGTCTGCTTGCAACGAAAAATCTTCTAGTAACGGAAACTAATGAATATAAGATATAAAATATCAAAATGAAAGGGCGTGTATATTATTTGTATTTACGCATAATTCGTGCATTTGGAGTATCTTAAACATTCATTTCATTCAATATAGCACAATCTTAAACTTTAAAGTTTCAACTGCTGAACTGCTGGTCTGCTGGTCTGCTGAGCTGCTGATCTGCTGAGCTGCTGAGCTGCTGGTCTGCTAAGTTGCTGGGCTGCTCGCAGTGAAAAGTCAGCTTGCAGCGAAAGCTCCTTTGTAACGGAAACTAATGAATATAAGATATAAAATAACAAAATGAAATGGCGTGTATATTTATTGTGTCTACGCATAATTCGTGCTTCTGTCGAATTTTTGAAAAAAAACCCATTACATTCAATATAGCACAATCTTAAACTTTTAAGTTTCGGCTGCTGATCTGCTGAGCTGCTTGTCTGCTGAGCTGCTGGTCTGCTGGTCTGCTGAGCTGCTGGTCTGCTGAGTTGCTTGGCTGCTGGCAGCGAAAAGTCTGCTTGCAACGAAAACTCTTCAAGTAACGTAAACTTACGAATATAAGATATAAAATATAAAAATGAAAGGGCGTGTATTTATTGTTTCTACGCATAATTCGTGCTTCTGTCGTATTTTTGAAAAAAACAAAAACATTTTCATTCAATATAGCACAATATTAAACTTTTAAGTTTCGGCTGCTGAGCTGCTGGTCTGCTGGTCTGCTGAGCTGCTGATCTGCTGGTCTGCTGAGCTGCTGAGTTGCTGGGCTGCTGGCAGCGAAAAGTCTGCTTGCATCGAAAACTCTTCAAGTAACGGAAACAAATGAATACGAGTATAAGATATAAAATATCAAAATTTGTATTAATTGTATCTACGCATAATCGTAATACGTAAACTTATGAATATAAGATAAAAAATATCAAAATGAAAGGGCGTGTATTTACATTGTATTGTTTCTACGCATAATTCGTGCTTCTTTCGTATTTTTGAAAAAAAACAAAAACATTTCATTCAATATAGCACAATATTAAACTTTGAAGTTTCGGCTGCTGAACTGCTGGTCTGCTGGCCTGCTGAGCTGCTGGTCTGATGAGCTGCTGATCTGCTAGTTTGCTAAGCTGCTGGTCTGCTGAGTTGCTGGGCTGCTGGCAGCGAAAAGTCTGCTTGCATCAAAAACTCTTCAAGTAACGGAAACAAATGAATACCGGTATAAGATATAAAATATAAAAATGTATATTAATTGTATCTACGCATAATTTGTGCTTCTGTCGTATTTTAAACATCCATTTCATTCAATATAGCACAATCTTAAACTTTTAAGTTTCGGCTGCTGAGCTGCTGGTCTGCTGAGCTGCTGAGTTGCTAGTCTGCTGATCTGCTGGTCTGCTGAGCTGCTGGTGTGCTGAGCGGCTGGTCTGCTGAGTTGCTGGGCTGCTGGCAGCGAAAAGTCTGCTTGCAACGAAAACTCTTCAAGTAACGTAAACTTATGAATATAAGATATAAAATTCGTGCTTCTGTCGTATTTTTGAAAAAATACAACATTTTATTCAATATAGCACAATATTAAACTTTGATATTTTATATTTTATATTCATAAGTTTACGTTATTTGAAGAGTTTTCGTTGCAAGCAGACTTTTCGCTGCCAGCAGCCAAGCAGACCAGCAGCTCAGCAGACCAGCAGCTCAGCAGATCAGCAGCCAAAACCTCAAAGTTATATTGAATGAAATTGACATTTAAAATACGACAGAAGCACGAATTATGCGTAGTTACAATTAATATACATTTTGATATTTTATATCTTATACCGGTATTCATTAGTTTCCGTTACTTGAAGAGTTTTCGTTGCTAGCAGACTTTTCGCTGCAAGCAGCCCAGCAACTCAGCAGACCAGCAGCTCAGCAGAACAGCAGCTCAGCAGACCATCAGCTCAGCAGACCAGCAGATCAGCAGTCGAAACTTAAGTTTAAGATTGTTCTATATTGAACAGCAGACCAGCAGACCAGCAGCTAAGCAGCTCAACAGACCAGCAGACCAGCAGTTCATTAGCAGCCGACACTTAAAAGTTTAAGATTTTGCTGTATTGAATGAAATGCTTTTTTTAAAATACGACAGAAACACGTATTATGCGTAGAAACAATAAATACACGCCCTTTCATTTTAATATTTTATATCTTATTGCGCCCGCTATATTTAATACGTGGTGAGTAAAAGGTGTATGGAGACTTAAGCACTAGATCGAAAATATGCGTCTCTCTTCATTGAAAAATTCAGGAACTTCTGAGATGAATACTGTAGACAGTCTATTTATTTCTTATATTCATTAGTAAACGTTACTTGAAGAGTTTTCGCTGCAAGCATACTTTTCGCTGCCAGCAGCCCAGCAACTCAGCAGCTCAGCCGCTCAGCAGCTTAACAGACCAGCAGCTCAGCAGATCAGCAGCCGAAACTTTAAAGTTTAAGATTGTGCGATATTGAATGAAATGGATGTTTAAAATACGACAGAAGCCCCAATTATGCGTAGATACAATTAATATACATGTACACGCCTTTTCATTTTGATATTTTATATCTTATATTCATTAGTTTCCGTTACTAGAAGAGTTTTCGCTGCAAGCAGACTTTTCATGCCAGCAGCCCAGCAACTCAGCAGCTCAGCAGACCAGCAGCTCAACAGCTCAGCAGACAAGCAGCTCAGCAGACCAGCAGCCCAGCAGACCAGCAGTCGAAACTTTAAAGTTTAAGATTGTTCTATATTGAATGAAATGGATGTTCAACAGAAGCAGCAATAATGCGTAGATACAATTAATATACACGCCCTTTCATTTTGATATTCATTTCTTTCCGTTACTAGAAGAGTTTTCACTGCAAGCAGACTTTTCGCTGCTAGCAACGTAGCAACTCAGTAGACCAGCAGCTCAGTAGACCAGCCGCTAGGCAGCTCAGCAGTTCAGCAGCCGAAACTTCAAAGTTTTTGATTGTGCTATATTGCATGAAATGGATGTTTAAAAATGACAGAATCACGACTTACAATTACAAGATACAATTAATGTACACGCCCTTTCATTTTGGTACTTTATATCTTATTTCTGTTAGTTTCCGCTAATAGAAGAATTTTCGCTGCAAGCACACTTAAAATTTTCGCTGCCAGCAGTCCAGCAGACCAGCAGCTCAGCAGACCTACAATTTAGCAGACAAGCAGCTCAGCAGACCAGCAGCCCAGCAGCCAAAATAATCAAGCTGCAACAGAAGCACGATATATGCGAATATACAATTATTTTACACGCCCTTTCATTTTGATACTTTATATATTATTTTGGTTAGTTTCCGCTACTACAAGAGTTTTCGCTGCAAGCACACTTTTCGCTGCTCAGCAGTCAAAACTTATTTAGCAGCGGAAACTTCAAACTTAAATATTCTGCTCAATTTTATAGAATGTGGTTTTTAAACCCAGCAGAAGCACGATATATGCGTAGATACAATTATTTTATACGCCCTCTTATTTTGATACTTTAAGAGTTTTCGCTGCTAGCAGAATTTTAACTGCCAACAGCCCAGCAGCTCAGCAGATCAGTAGACTACCCGACCAGTAGCCCAGCAGCCAGCAACAGGAGCGCGATATATGCGTATTCAATTATTTTAAACGCCCTTTTTTTATACTTTATATCATATTTTCATTAGTTTTCGCCGCTAGCATATCAGAACAGTGAAAACTGGAAGCAGGTTATTTTGTGTAGGGAACTTGCGGACCTACACTATGTGTTTGATTGCTGATTGGCTGAAACTAAGTGAATGCATACAAAAAAATATTTTGAATTAATCACTAGATGATAGATCACAAATGAAATATGAAGAGAAAAATCTGGATATGAATTATATTCAAAATATTTGGTATTTGAAAATACTGACATATTTGGTCGGTGACCACTAAAACTGCAACAAAAATGGGGGTGGTGTCATTCAGCTCCAAATTACTGGCATAAAGTATTGGATCACATGTATAAATTTTGTTATTTTTATGTGGGACTAGGATGATTCTACAAAATAAAGTTCATTTCAGCAGTCGGTGAGATTTTGGGTAGTCGCACCGGAAGAAAACCTTATGATGTAAGTCTATGGAAATGTATTTAGGCGTCTCATACCTAGCAGACTTTTCGCTGCCAGCAGCTCAGCAGACCAGCAACTCAGCAGCAGCTCATCAGCCAAAACCTATTCAGCAGCGGTAACTTCAAACTTAAAGATTGTGTTGAATTGTATGAATTGGATGTTTTAAATGCGACTGAAGAACCATTTATGCATAGATACAATTATTGCACATGCTCATATTTTGACACAGTAACTTTATAATTATGCGATTTTCACTAGTTTTCGCTGCTAGAAGAACTTATATATCGTGCTAAATTATCAACGCATTCGAGAAAGTTCATTTTGTTTTATTGTCTCTTCCCATTCTTACTAGGTCCGTGGATAAATGAAGCAGAATATGTAAATATTGTAATAGAAATCAAATTAAATGAAACCAGAAGACTTTAAAAAGAAATGCTGCCTACCAAAAACAACTTGTTTGATAAAGATTATCATATCGCTAGTACTTATTGATTATTCACTATTGACACATTTCTTCAATTATCTAAAAATAAAAGTATACAATATCCTTTGAAAAAAAAAAAATGTTTTCTTTCTGCATAAACTGTTTTCGGTCATTTTTCTTTCTGTTATTCGGTCGTTTTCGCTAGTTCTATGCACCCTGTCTTATTAACTTAGATGGAATTTGTGAACTTGTATAGGACTCGGGGACTCAGTTGAAATTTCTTACCGAAGTATCGAACTCTCGTCAAGCTGGTATAAATTTTCAAAGTTGGGAGCAGCTCACAATGGCCACACCCGAGCACCGCAACGGCCCCGGTGGAGTTCGTACAGGCATCGCATGATGTCCGTGCGGATTTTGAACACCGCGATGCCCGTAAGAGCTTGTTGGTGTTCGTACGACTATCGCAAGAAGTCTTCCGTTCGTACGATAGTACGGACACCGGTTGTGTAACTTGCACGGGCTACGTACGACATCCTTGACGATTGTAGCTAAAAATGAAAAACTATCGCTCCTTATAAGCTCCGCACGACTTGTCTGCGATGTCCATACGGATACTTTACAATTGCAACCTCTAAAAGATCATACGGAGCTAGAAGAAGCTACCAGACGCTACGATTGCACCGTTCTGGATCTTTAAGTTGGTTGAATGGCATAAGTCTATGGCACTGTGCCAAGATTCCATTTACAGCAGGTGGCCATTTTGATCACAGCTGGAGCGCTGTCATTCATCAGGATGAACGGGTACATCCATACACTTAAAGCTGCTCGCTCTCAGATTTTGGTAAAAAAATAAAGTTCTTCAAACTGTATGCAATTAACGTATTTTAGAACATATGTTGATATTAAGAGGCTCCAGTATAAATTCATGTCACGTTTATCTCTAAAATTCGAAAAATACGCTACCAAATTCAAAAGCGTTGCAAACGCTTTTGAAATTTCAATATAAACATATAGTGTAGCGGTGCCGTGTAACCGACCTTTTCAATCGATTTCTGCAAATTCCTACCTAGATATTTGCTTATTTTTTTATTCTAGCCTTTAGTTTTATATTTATGAATAAGAATGTCAATTGTTTGGAAAAATATTTTTTCAACGGTAACTGAGAGCGAGCAGCTTTAAACACGGAGGCAAGTCCGTTCGTTCGTTCGTAAACGCTTCCTCATGAACTTGATAGAGACCACTTTTATAGTATGTATTACAACATACGACAACTGTGGTGTTCCGTTCGCGTCATTTAACGTGTTTTTATCGGCGGCTTGATGAAATGGTAAACTACATGTCTAAACTGCGTAGTAAGAAACTTTTCACTTAAAGTGACATTATGCGCATCGTATTTTTGCTTCCCATCTTTCTGTCGCTTTTTTGGACAAAAATTTAGACATATAAAACGCTGTGTCTGTCCGTCTGAAAAATTTTAACGTAAGTTTTAATTTGACTATTTCTGCAAATATCTTCATTAAACTTTAAAATTGTATAGCTAATGACAACAGGGTCGTAGTGCATCAAAATTGCATATGATAAAGTCATGTGTAACAGATTTATGCCTCTTTTTGTACTTATTTTTTGTCCAGAAAACTTAAAGTTGGTAATAACTACGCCATTTCTCACGATTTCTTCATATTCGTTCATATTGTCTATAAACTCTGCTGGCAGCGAAAAGTCTACTTCGAGCAGGAACTCTTCTAGCAGCGAAAACTAAACAAAAAATACGATATAAAGTATCAAAAGTAAAAGGGCGTGTAAAATAATTGTATCTACGCATATTTAGTGCTTCTGTTGCATTTAAAAACCCAATTTAATAAAATTGAGCAGAATCTTTAAGTTTGAAGTTCGGCTACTGAACTGCTAAGCTGCTGGTTTGCTAAGCTGCTGTGCTGCTGAGCTGCTGGACTGCTTGCAGCAAAAGTATGCTAGCAGCGAAAACTCATCTAGTAGCGAAAACTTATGAATAGATATCAAAATAAAAGGTCGTATAAAATAATTGTATCTACGCATATATCGTGCTCCTGTTGCAGCTGAATAAGTTTTGGCTGCTGGTCTGCTGAGCTGCTGGGCTGCTGGCAGCGAAAAGTCTGCTAGCAGCGAAAACTTTTCTAGCAACGAAAATAATGAAAATAAGATATAAAATATCAAAATAAAAGGGCGTGTAACATAATTGTATCTACGCATACATCGTGCTCCTGTTGCAGCTAGATTAGTTTAGGCTGCTGGCTGCTGAACTGCTGGTCTGCTGGTCTGTTGAGCTGCTGGTCTGCTGAGCTGCTGATCTGCTGGTCTGCTGAGCTGCTGGTCTGCTGAGCTGCTGAGTTGCTGGGCTGCTGGCAGCGAAAAGTCTGCTTGCATCAAAAACTCTTCAAGTAACGGAAACAAATGAATACCGGTATAATATATAAAATATCAAAATGTATATTAATTGTATCTACGCATAATTTGTGCTTCTGTCGTATTTTAAACATCCATTTCATTCAATATAGCACAGTCTTAAACTTTGAAGTTTCGACTGCTGATCTGCTGAGCTGCTGGTCTGCTGAGCTGCTAGTCTGCTGAGCTGCTGATCGGCTAGTCTGCTGGTCTGCTGAGCTGCTGGTCTGCTGAGCGGCTGGTCTGCTGAGTTGCTTGGCTGCTGGCAGCGAAAAAAGTCTGCTTGCAACGAAAACTCTTCAAGTAACGTAAACTTATGAATATAAAGATATAAAATATCAAAATGAAATTTTGTATTTATTGTTTCTACGCATAATCCGCGCTTCTGTCGTATTTCGGGAAAAAACCCATTTCATTCAATATAGCACCATATTACACTTTGAAGTTTCGGCTGCTGAACTGCTGGTCTGCTGGTCTGCTAGTTTGCTGAGCTGCTGATCTGCTGGTCTGCTGAGCTGCTTGTCTGCTGAGCTGCTGAGTTGCTGGGCTGCTGGCAGCGAAAAGTCTGCTTGCATCAAAAACTCTTCAAGTAACGGAAACAAATGAATACCGGTATAATATATAAAATATCAAAATGTATATTAATTGTATCTACGCATTATTTGTGCTTCTGTTGTATTTTAAACATCCATTTCATTCAATATAGCACAATCTTAAACTTTTAAGTTTCGGCTGCTGATCTGCTGAGCTGCTGGTCTGCTGAGCTGCTAGTCTGCTGAGCTGCTAGTCTGCTGAGCTGCTGAGCTGCTGGTCTGCTGGTCTGCTGATCTGCTAGTCTGCTGAGCTGCTAGTCTGCTGAGCTGCTGGTCTGCTGAGCGGCTGGTCTGCTGAGTTGCTGGGCTGCTTGCAGCGAAAAGTCTGCTTGCATCAAAAACTCTTTAAGTAACGGAAACAAATGAATACCGGTATAAGATATAAAATACCAAAATGTATATTAATTGTATCTACGCATAATTTGTGCTTCTGTCGTATTTTAAACACCCATTTCATTCAATATAGCACAATCTTAAACTTTGAAGTTTCGGCTGTTGATCTGCTGAGCTGCTGGTCTGCTGAGCTGCTAGTCTGCTGAGCTGCTGGTCTGCTGAGCGGCTGGTCTGCTGAGTTCCTGGGCTGCTGGCAGCGAATAGTCTGTTTGCATCAAAAACTTTTCAAGTAACGGAAACAAATGAATACCGGTATAAGATAAAAAATATCAAAATGTATATTAATTGTATATACGCATAATTTGTGCTTCTGTCGTATTTTAAACATCCATTTCATCCAATAAAGCACAATCTTAAACTTTGAAGTTTCGGCTGCTGATCTGCTGAGCTGCTGGTCTGCTAGTCTGCTGAGCTGCTGAGCTGCTAGTCTGCTGAGCTGCTGAGCGGCTGGTCTGCTAGTCTGCTGAGCTGCTAGTCTGCTGAGCGGCTGGTCTGCTGAGTTGCTGGACTGCTGGCAGCGAAAAGTCTGCTTGCAACGAAAACTCTTCAAGTAACGGAAACTTATGAATATAAGATATAAAATTCGTGCTTCTGTCGTATTTTTGAAAAAATACAACATTTTATTCAATATAGCACAATATTAAACTTTGAAGTTTCGGCTGCTGAACAGCTGGTCTGCTGGTCTGCTGAGCTGCTGGTCTGCTGAGCTGCTGAGTTGTTGGGCTGCTGTCAGCGAAAAGTCTGCTTGCAGCGAAAACTCTTCAAGTAACGGAAACTAATGAAAACCGGTATAAGATATAAAATATCAAAATGAAATGGCGTGTATATTATTTGTATCTACGCATAATTCGTGCTTCTGTCGTATTTTAAACATACATTTCATTCAATATAGCTAAGTTCACGCTGCTAGGCTGCTAAGCTGCCAGTCTGCCAAGTTCTCGCTGCAAGGCTGCTAAGCTGCCAGTCTGCCAAGTTCACGCTGCTACGCTGCCAGTCTGCCAAGTTCACGCTGCTACGCTGCCAGTCTGCCAAGTTCACGCTGCTAGGCTGCTACGCTGCCTGTCTGCCAAGTTCACACTGCTACACTGCCAGTCTGCCAAGTTCACGCTGCTACGCTGTCAGTCTGCCAAGTTCACGCTGCCAGTCTGCTAGTCTGCCAAGTTCACGCTGCTAGGCTGCTACGCTGCCAGTCTGCCAAGTTCACGCTGCTACACTGCCAGTCTGCCAGTCTGCCAAGTTCACGCTGCTACACTACTACGCTGCCAGTCTGCCAACTTCACGAACATTTGATTAATCATAATTTTATTATTCAACTTTACAATATTGGCTAAAAAACAAGAATATAAATGTTCTTGTAACAATAACAATTTTATTTGTATTTAAATTAATTTAGTAAAATAAGATATCAGCAGGAGTTTAAAAAACAAAATGGCGTCGTTTAAAAATATAACGGAAGTGACTTCTCCGTATTGGCCCTCTTGAGATTTGAGATGACGTTTGAGATTTTTGAACGCTTGCATAATTGTGAAGAATTTGATGATTATCACCCGTGTAGAATAAGCAATTTTATTCAGTTTACATCATTAATATTTACAATAGTAATAACAAAACGATTGCATTCGAAAAAATATAAACGGATATCACCTTTGAGAGTCAATGAGTAAACATTTTATGTGTTGTTACCCAGTTATCACGTTACACAACATATATAATGTAACAACTTTTATTTTATATAATGAGCAGTATGCCAAGAAAAGTGACAAGTCAGAAAGAAAACGGTTTCCATGTGACCATACAAAAATAATATTTGAGCTTTCTTTCAACGGGATCTTTGAAATTCAATGTGAGAAAGGAGTAATACAGACCTGAGGAAAGAACTTTGAAAGGGGTCATGGCAGGTAATGTTATCAAAATATTTGCGTTTTTAAATATTCTTCATACGGGTGTTTAATGGTTAGTTATTAATCCCATACAACTATTTTTTAAGATTGATTTAAACAGGATCTTTGGGATTCAATGTTAGAAAGGAATAATGTTGACGAAAGCGTAGAACATTGAAAAGAGTCATGGCAGGAAATTTTATAAAACTATTTCGTTTTAATGCAATATTTTTTTTGTTTGGGTGGGGGGAGGTAGGAATATAGGTTCTTGTTCGTCCGTACGTACGTCCCGAAAATCTTGTAACATGAACTGCTCCTTTACTAATTGACACAAAGTTATGTAACTTCATACAAATGATTATTGTCATGAGAATTTTAGATTGGCATGAAGGTTTTAAATTTATTTTGGACCAGTAACACGAGTGTTAGTCAAAATTAAGCCAAAATTCTTATGGTATCGACTGCTCCTTTACTAATGGACATAGAGTCACCAAACATCATGCAAATGGTTACTGGAATGAGAGGTTGTGCGCCTGAGTTGGACCAAAAACAAGTTATACATAGTATTGTTGACCTTACCCTTGGGACCTAAAATAATCAAATAAAAACTCCCGGTTAATATCGACGCATTCGTTGTATTCAAATATTCCATTCAAAAGGGATGTATTTTTAAATAAAAAAAATATTGGACCAAATTTGACAAGTGGCATCAAGATTGACAGTGAATTGTGCCCTTTTGACTGGTTGACAATGAAGAGATAGAAATACAGACAAAACAAACTTTGATAAATAAAACGTCTATTGAAGCACTTTGGACTGAAATGAAGTAAATAATATTTAACGCAATTATAATATAGGTAGCAGTTTCACACTACAAGTTTTACGGATTCAGTACTAACTTTGTGGATTAAGACATTTGTGATGGACATCAGAGATAGGAGCTTATTATTTAACGTTTTGCTATTTATTTCATGGAAGTGGTGCATGTAAAATTATGCGTAATATGATCCGTGAATGAACGTTTACAAAAGCTGGTGCATTAAACTCTGCATTATAACATATTATTTACATATTTGGCATCAATAATTAAAACGTCATAAAATAACACCAAATTATTTACATTACAAATACATTTTTGCGCTGTATGTGAAAGCCGAAGCTGAGAGTGAATTCAGATGCATTATATTCAATGCTAAATCATATGAATATTCAGGAGAAAGATGAAACTGTTTTTGTGTTCATGGGACCAACATTATTTCAATTGTAATGAAACCCCCGTATCCATTCTAAATTCAAACACTTTTCGAGCATGCAATATAACTCTAAATCTACATCGGCATGATACTCGCGCTAAACAAAGGTGATGCTACCACTGAAATCCGTGGATCAAGATAATATTTAAGTATGATGATAAGCTTAAAAGCGTACAGTGGGCATTTCTTTATTATTTTTATTGCAGAGCCAAGTAGCAGTACAACCATAAAGAAAGAGGAAGAAACCTTGAAATGCGTTTTGTCAGTATTAGGCGAGACAAGTACCCTTCATGGTGTTCCAAAAATAATTTCGTCCAGACAAATGGCTGTTAAAGTTCTCTGGTGTCTACTACTTCTAGGTAATTCAGCATAATAATTTAGTGCCGAAAGGTTTACTTTATGATGTTGTAAATCCAACAGCTTATGTATGCTTAATAATCATTTTCGGTTATAATTTAATGCAAAATTACTGTCAGATGAACAAAAGTAAACAGGTCCAATCCTTCGGTAACCATTAGAAATGATTAAATGTTTTCTTGTAAAGTGCATTTTAATATAAACAGGATCTTTTAACATAGTCAAAATATATATCTTTAAATAAAAATATGCTGCTTGACTGTTAAACAGTTTCATTAAATGAAAGGAAGATTTGATTTGATTTTTCGAGGAAAAGTGATTCATATTCGTATTACCCATTTTGTTCTATTTTACTTCAGATTGTGATTTCAGAACTCGCCTTATTTTATAAATGACTTGAAGGAAATAAAAATAATTTTAGGATATCTTGCTATGGTTCAAATAATATAAAATGTTTGAAATAAATCAATTGGCATTCAATTGCAATTTGTAGGGTAGACGGTGCAATTAATAAAATCATCATAAATACAAAATCTTTCTCTGTATTATTGTTTCTTTTCTTCTGTCTGAAATTTATTGCTCTTTAAAGCTGCTAATTTTGGTGGAAAAAACAATGTACCATTCAAAAGAAATATTTATTTTGATCCTCAGGGCATGGTTTAAACAACTTGGTAGAGGTCGACTAGTTAAATATCTAAACTCTGGGCCAGAAGATTTTTAAAGATTTTTTTTTGAAATCTATATGAAAACCAGTGACACCCTGGGTGTGGTCAATTTTGACCATAGTCCTGATATAAACAGACTTTGTAGAGGTGCACTGACAATGTTTAAAGACTTAATATCTAAGCTTATGGTATTGGTTTTGGAGGAGAAGATTGTTTAAGTTTTAACTATATTGGCAGTTAGAGCTTCATGTGAACGCACATAAACCTTACATATATTTTCAAATATTAAAACAATTTAATTTTCATTTGCAAAGTGCATTGAATCACCGTTACCAACTATGTGTATAAATTTGAAGAAACAAATTGAGTGGTTGATTTTTTGCCAGTTGGTGCAATGAATGAATTTATGAATTTGAAGCTAGAAAAAACATGGGTGTAAATCAAGCCATTACGGGCATGAAGTTAGACTTACCTCTCTTGTGTTTATAGAATCACTGCTTGGATATGTACTGTAAATGTTGACCTATTCTGGATTTGACTTCAAAGGATTAATACATCTTTAAATTGCAACGGCCCATTTTGCATGACGTTAATCTTTGTTTGTATTTTGAAGTTTTCCATATATCACTTATTCAATATATGTAGTGACCCAACAGGCGGAGTCATTTTTGACCTGGGGTCATGATTTAAACAATCTTGGTAGAAACACACTAGAAAATGTTACACACAAAATATCTAAGCTCTAGGCCTCGTGGTTTCAGAGAGAAAGATTTTTAAGTGTTCCTATAGAAACCTATGTAAAATCAAGTAACCCCCTGGCATGGACAATTTTTATCCGTAGGTCATTATTTAAACTAACTAAGTAGAAGCCCACTAGGCACTGCTACCTGCAAAATTGCTAAGCTCTGGCTCTTCTAGATAACATCGAGAGCTATGGAATCAAATTCTTTGGACAACTTTTAAAGGGGACGACTAAATCATTATGTCCGTGAAGTTTGGATGAAATTGACTAAGTGGTTTCGGAGGAGATATCGTGAGAAGAAATTGTTGACGCACGGACCACGATGGACTCAGGCAATCACTATAGCTCGCATTGAGCACAAAGTGCTCAGGTGAGCTAAGATGATGTTTAGAGAAACTTGAAATCTAAATAACGTCTAGGTCCATTCTGTCTATTTTCTCGGGGTAAAACAATTTCAGTTATTTACGCGCGGGCAGTTTATCTAATTATCTAACTATTGTTCCTGGGAAGGACCATTACTAGATTCAATATATCCGAGTTGTAGTTGAAGTTGACCATTCAGGTTCTAGACTTAAATTCACTCCCTGTGTTTCCCTTCCTTTTTTTTCGCATAGACGATAAGTTTTGGTTTCGTTGTAATCACGGTGGGGAATCACATGGTCAAAATAATCTCTAAACAAAAGTGAATATATGAAAAATGTTATAAAATAATGAAAGCTGTTCAGCTGTGATTATAAAAAGTAGACTATCTTATGACAACATTAACATATTCTAGAACTACTCAGGTCTCAATTACAATCACCTTCTGATTGTGCTGAACACTTCAAAACTAAATTAGTTCAGCGTACTGAAGTGTTTATTACAATCGGAAGGAGACTATGATTGAGACCTATGTAGTTCTAGAATACATAAACGTCCCCATATGATAGGCTACATTTCATATTTAAAGCTAAACAAGTCTCATTATTTTTTAACATTTTCATAGATTTACTTTTGTTTAGAGATTATTTTGATCACGTGATTCCCCACCGTGGTAATGTCACGTTATAATTTTACCGAGTTGGCACAATTATGATATTTTCGCGGGTGGCAAAGTCACGAGTGGCAATAACAACGCCTGCTGTTCACGAGCGAAATTACCGTGATATTACATGGGAACCAACATTTTTTTCTGTTTATTTTATTTTTCAATAAAATGTGGTAATTGCGTAAAACGTCATAAGTTTAAACTTTATTTATTCAACAGAGGTACATGTAATACAACAGACAATAATTGACAATGGATGAGAGAACAAGTGAGAGAAAACGTCATTAGAAAGCATTATACGTATGGCGACATTTGAACGATGTCATCGTCGTTTGGTACGCTCGGCATACTTTTTGACGTTACTTTGATTACTTCACTGTTTTAATCAGTGTGGTTTTCGAGTAATAATCTACCGTTTTATTTTGATTAGCCACTGAAAAAGCAATGATCTGCCCACTTATTTCTTACAAACTCCACTCCCTCTACTGCAATAAATGTTAGATGTCGATTATCAAACTTTGTTAGAAACAAGCCTAAAAGTATTCTGCTTGAATTTTTTAATAAGCCATGTAAACACGAAATGCGTTAGAAAGCATAAATGTTTTATGAAATATATTGATATAATCTAGTCCTTTGGTGAGACTTATTACATGCACATATCAATTCCACTTAACAAAATATCAATTGAACATAATTCAACATACCCAAGTTCCCCCTGTTGTCCATATAATGCTTTAATAAAAA
>JAFMSR010002924.1:0-18754 GCA_022818135.1 Saxidomus purpurata | reverse complement strand
GCTAACGTAGAGAAAAGACTAAGAAAATCATTTACTGTTAAAGAATTACAGGAGGCAGAATATATGTGGCTACAGAATTGTCAACGCACAGCATACTCAAGAGAGTTGTCTAACTTGAAATCAAGTGAGAAGAAATTACCCATAGTACGTCAGTTAAGGCTGTTCATCGATGACAGGGGAGATTTACGTTGCGGCGGAAGAATACATAACGCACCGTTAGAAGATGATACAAAATTCCCATATTTACTACCTAACAAACACATTTTCACACGCTTTCTTGTCCGGGACGCCCATGAACGCCAGCTACATTCCGGAGAAAACGCTACAATAACGTACTTACGTCAGAAATATTGGATTCCGTCAATTCGCAGATGTGTACAAACAGAAGTACGAAAATGTGTAACATGTAAAAGAGTAAATGGAAAACCATACAAAAGCCCGGATCCACCACCCCTACCAAAATTTCGCCTCGAAGACAGCGCACCATTTACAGTATCAGGAGTTGATTTTACTGGCGCACTACACGTTAAAGACCACCGTGGGAATGAAAATAAAGCATACATATGCCTTTTCACGTGCGCCTCTACACGAGCATTACACCTAGAAGTAGTCCCGAATCTTACAGAAAATTCTTTCCTGCAAGCGTTCAGAAGATTTTGCAGCAGGAAGTCAGTACCCCGTATAATGGTATCTGATAATGCAACAACTTTCCAAGCTGCATCGAAGCATTTACGTCAGTTGTTCGAATCCCAGTCTATACAAGAAAAACTTGGCCAGGAAGGAACACAGTGGTATTTCATACCGACGAGAGCTCCATGGTACGGTGGATGGTGGGAGCGCCTGATTGGACTTACAAAGAACACATTAAAGAAAATTCTTGGACGCAAAATCATTATGTTAGAAGAGCTCCAGACGATAATCACAGAAGTAGAAGCTGTACTCAACGATCGACCAATTACCTACGTGACGTCAGATGTTTCAGATCCAGTACCTTTAACGCCGGCTCACTTGTTATACGGTCGGCAAGTCAGATGCTTACCTACCCAGAGTATGCAAATCGAATCTGTATCAGACCCAACAGACAGCAATCGCAATAACATAACTAGGCGAGCCAGGGTCCAGAAGCAACTTATCGATCACTTCCGGGAACGGTGGCGACACGAGTATGTGACAGCGTTGCGCGAGTATCACCGAGTGACGGGTAACAACCAGCAGACGATATCCATAGGCGACGTTGTGCAGATCCACGAAGATACACCTCGAGCGCGGTGGAGGTTAGGTGTGATTCTTGAACTGATATATGGGAAAGATGGACTTATCCGTGCAGCTAAAGTTAAATCTAATGGATGCATTTCAATTAGACCAATTGTGAAACTCTACCCTTTAGAGACTAAGTGACTGATATTTTTAAATTCACGCGAAAAGTGATGAACTGACGAAGATTGATATTCTTAACTCAGAGACTTTGTGATTCATTACTTATCGAGATTTTATATAACGGCTTAAAGTGAAAATGTATGAACATTCAAGTCGACTTAACTTAGTGTTTCAACTTATACTTTCAGTTTATAAGTTAAAGATTCTTAAGTAATGATTTATAAATCTAGAATTTCATATTTCAAGACATATCGAAGATTTGAAAACAATTATCATTTCGCGGCCCCCAGAATGTCGGAAATAGCGCTCATTTGTATGTTATATGATTATGACGTTATTTTGACGCCATACTTTGCGTGACGTATTGTACGTCACTTCCTATGTTTTGTATGTGTATTACGAGTTACGATACGGAATAGAAGTTGAAAGCAGACACAACGTGTTGTTCATTCTTTGAATTACTCAACAACCTCAAACCATTTCGATAGGGGTATATCATATAAAATGGTAGTTTCAGACATCTAGATACTTACAATTAGTAGAAATGTGTGTACTTTCAAAATAGATGGTTTTGATGTAGTAAAAGTGATGGATTGAAGAAAACGTGTGCTTACTGCAAGTGTCCAGTAAAGCATAGCTGAGTGGTTAAGGTCCCGGACTAGAAATTGTCACTAGACTTCTCATTAATATGGTGCAGTGACCTTAAGCCTCGCTAAGAATGTGATACTTTATGTAAGAATTATTGGAGCCACTTTGGTGCAGTGATAGTGCGTTCGCCTCTGGATTGGAGGGTCCTGAGTTTGATCTCAGTACAAAATAAAAATGGAAGAACACTGTCTTGTTTAAGAGGTGAGACAGCGGGAAAGTTTCAATGGTCAAAACGTTACTGATGGTGCTTGTTAAACTTGCACAGATAGCGTGTTTGACTTCTCCTAGTGAATTCAGTGAGCTTGTAAAATCTGTTCCAAAGATTTAAACTTTGCATTCAGCATGTTACAAAATATATGCAGTTCAGAAACATTACTCATGGTTTTGTCGATACATTTTCCATCTACATGTACATTTTCTTCAAATGTTTAACACACTGCAACTACTTTATAACGCACGTCGATATAACGCGATTCCCGGTATATGGTTCAAAAACTTTTGTTGTTGACCAAAATCATATCCGACAGAATAGCATTGTTTGGATACAAAAAAAATGTTCGAACTGGTAAATAAACATCAGCTTTATCATTGTCAAGACCATACCAGTAGTCTAACAAATACACCTTTTTCTCCAATTCCAGGTGTCTCAGCATCATATTTCGCTTTCACAAAATCTTACACGGTTGATGGGCTGGCATTCTCAGTTACAACGGTCGCAGTGGTGTCCGCCTACCGCCTCACCAATACAACTTGTAGCACCAAATAATAATAGGTAAATTTCAAGTATCATTTTTTAGTCCACAGAAGTAGTTGAAATCACTGTAACTTCTCAAAGATTGGGGGTCATGGGTTTGAGCCCTGCTACAGATCATGTCTCTTTATGTGGAAAAATTTGGCAGATTCTTATGGAGGATGGGAGTCTAGTTGTGGTTCCCAGGGAACGATGGTTGCGTATACTGCCCGCCTGTTAAAATGACCAAAATACGGTTGGAAGAGGCGTTAGACTCCTATTGTTGAATACGAGTGCCCATGTCAAAATTGCAGAAGTTTTATGACAGTGCATTTTTCTTTCCTTTCATTTAACAAGTAATGGCCTACCAATGAAAAGCTCCACAGTAAGTCTAAAAATAGTATGTATTGAGAAAAAGTATGGCTGTCTTTTCAATAAAAAATTGTGAAATTATTATGAATTTCTTGAAATGGGACTTGTCTGTCGTTGCAATTTTGACATGACCATTCATTGTTCAACGGGATATTCACTGAAAATTTAAATGCAGACAGTGCAGATCATGATGAGAAGTCACATATTTATAGGCTGATCATGATCTGCACTGGTCAAAAATGTATATCAATGCTGTAATATTCTCTGCAGAATGTTATCAGTTAGAAGTGAACCACAGGACTGCATGTGTATCTAAAATAGATGATAAGAGTAGCATTGAACCGAGTATGGCAGCTTTAGTGGACCCTAAATGGCTGAATCTGAGTTGAACTTTCAAAGAAATTTACATGGAACAAATTGATGGCAGGGGGGGGGGGGGGGGGGGGGGGGGGGGGGGGGGGGGGGTTTTTTTGGTTGGGTGGGGGGGGGGGTTTTGTTTTTGGGTTTTTGGGGGGGGGGGGGGGGGGGGGGGGGGGGGGGGGGGGGGGGGGGTGGGGGGGGGGGGGGGGGGGGGGGGGGGGGGGGGGGGGGGGGGGGTTTTTTTTTTTTTTTTTTTTTTTTTTTTTTTTTTTTTTGTTTTTTGTTTTTTTTGGGGGGGGGTTTTTGTGGGTGGGGGAGGTTTTTTTTTTTTTTATATTGGGGTTTGGTACCAGTGTTTTTTAATAATTAGTGGAAAACCTTTTTTTTTTTTTTTTTTTTTTTTTTTTTTTTTTTTTTTTTTTTTTTTTTTTTTTTTTTTTTTTTTTTTTTTTTTTTTTTTTTTTTTTTTTTTTTTTTTTTTTTTTTTTTTTTTTTTTTTTTTTTTTTTTTTTTTTTTTTTTTTTTTTTTTTTTTTTTTTTTTTTTTTTTTTTTTTTTTTTTTTTTTTTTTTTTTTTTTTTTTTTTTTTTTTTTTTTTTTTTTTTTTTTTTTTTTTTTTTTTTTTTTTTTTTTTTTTTTTTTTTTTTTTTTTTTTTTTTTTTTTTTTTTTTTTTTTTTTTTTTTTTTTTTTTTTTTTTTTTTTTTTTTTTTTTTTATTATATTTTATAAAGTTGTTGGAAAGGAAAAGCCTTTGCGAAATAGTTTTCCTGTTTCTCTCAAATGTAGAAATAAATGTATGAAATTGTCGAATCATTTATGCATTCCAGTTTTCTCATTTGATGTAAAAGAACCTCTCATTTGTCTAGATTAGAGCCTGTTGTCCATGGTTAGCGTCACCATGCATTACGAATCATGGGTTTTGTATTTTTGAAGTGAAAATATCTTTGTTCTGGATTCAGCTTGTCTGTCCTTCTGTTCGTCTGTCTGTAGACGGAATCTTGTGGACACTAGATCTCCTATACCCCTGGTCAGAATTGAATGATATTTCACAAAAATGATAAGTATAGTGCCTAGTTCTGCATGGTCCATGTTTCTGGTCTCTAGACTAAAGGTCAAGGTCACCGGGGCTCGGGATAATAAAATCTTGTGGACGCTAAATCTCAGAATTAATGATACTTCACAGAAGTGATGAGCACCATGCCTAGTTGTGATGGTCTATGTTTTTGGTCACTAGATCAAAGGTCACAGGGGCTTGAGATAGTAAAATATTGTGCGCTTTTAATCTCCAAACCCGCTGGTCAAAATTTAATTATATTTCACAGAAGCCTTAAGTTGTGCAGGTCTAATAACCAAAGCATCAAATATTACATAATTTTAAATACTGTGTCAGTGGGGTGTTCAGAGGGGGTATTTATCACCTTTAGTGATAGTTCTAGTTTAAATAAGTTGTTATTTACACTCGGACATGACACTCCTATAGAATTTCTGTAAAACGGATGTACATGTACATGTATTTTGCGTGTAATGCGATTTATTTAAAAAGCCTGACGTGTGCGTTAGTAGTACTCCATTAAGATTGCGAAGTTTGTATTAAGTTAATAAATTCTTGCCGAACAAGGCTGCTGATCATATTGAAACCTGAAAAATGATGCATAAAAGATTTGGGGGGGGGGGGTACAAAATTTTTTTGTAAATATAGAAAATGCTTAAATGGTGTTTGCTGTTTACTCTGGGCAGCGTCTGAGGATTAGTAACGCATCTTGCAGAAGATATATTGAAATAGTACATCCATTGCAAGTTTAGTACCCGGGTGACAGGCTCTTTACAAAGAAAGATTACCGGCGGAAATGACCTTTATTTGTACCAAAACCATTCATAAGTTAATTTTTTAAATCGATGTACATGTTAGAAATACAGAGTAGTATTTTTTTAAATGATATTGCAAAAAATAAAAAACTTTTTTAAAAGGCTTCCTGGCAACTCTTTTTCGTGAAAAAGCGACTTCAATACAAAATAAATAAATATGTCAATATTGTTTTAGAGTAAATAGAACATCAGGTTTTATCATTATCCTATCAGTATATTTATTTTACAGTAAATTCAAAAAGATTCTGAGACTTTAACTGTCACAATCTATTTTCAAGAAATGCTGATGAATGCATGTTGAAATGTTGGAACAAAACAGTCTTATGTCTTTAACTCAACAACTAACTACAGTATCCATTTTCTGACCAGTTTGAAATATTCAGTACTCATTAATTAGTAATGATGCGAGAATGATACAGTTACTACAAAAGATCAATTTTACTATACTATGTGAGACCTTCATATGTAAGTATAATTTTATTTGAAGGTTTTATAAACCTTTTTTTGATGTTTACTAAAACTAGTTCTAGTTCTGCTTGATAATGATTAAGTGGAAATGTAACTGAACAATATTTGTTTCAGTGATTCATACTGTTCAAATCGCATACAAACATCAATATTGTACATCTCATTCAAACTATCGTTAACAGTTTATAAGGGAATATGTAATTTTGTACAAAACTGTTGTTACACCACATCATACAAAAGCATGTTGTCATTCTCCGATAAACAGACAATAAGTCTGGAATGATTAGCATCATGACTGATGGCCTGGCAACGAGTATCAAACTTTAGTATCTCTCCAATCATCTTACAGTCAGTAGAAAGCTGTACAACATTCTTAGAGAGATACCCACATACAAGCACATTTCCATTTTCTGTAAAACATACATCTTCAGCACTATTTAACTCTGAACTGTTGAATATTGCGAGAACCTTTCCATCGCTACCAAGTGCAAGAACTCCTTCATTCTCATCAGCCAGATAAATCTTAGAACCATCATTGCTGACAGCTAGACTGTAGATAGTAGAGACCAGTTGCTGTCCAGACTGGTCTATGTTGAACTGCTGCAGCTTGGTTCCTGATACTGTATAAATGTATACAGTTTTGCCGTCTGAAATGTACAGTTGTCCAGCTGCATAAGCTAGACCATAACAGTAATGGCTTGTTTTAATCTGTTTTGTTGCTACCATTTTCGTTCCAAGGGAGACAAACTGAATGTAATTATACTCACCACAGCTTACAATTACTTCCTGGTTACTGATGGAGCATACATGGTAGAGATCAACAGACACATTACAATAGTCTGTCACAGAATATGTCGTATTGTCGACACATTTTAGCTTATAGTTGTTAAAATCAGCAAGTATTATTGTCCCATCCTCAAGGTCACATGCACTGAAAATATCACAGTTTTTACTGTCTGATGGTATTCTACCATTGTTTTGCTTCTTCTCTTTAAATTTTAGTAATGTATTGCCTTGTCTCTTATTGCTAGCTTCCATACTTACAGCAGCTGTCTCCCTTTTACCATTCTGTCCGTCATCACTTGCATTGGTTTCTTTTAGTTGGCCAAGGAGATTCAGTTCATTTAACACTACTGTTAACTTTTTCTCTGGTACAAACTCTATTTCTCCTACTTTTGGTTCATCTTTAATTTCTGAAATATACCTTTCAGTCCTGTCAACAACATTTGTACCTTTCTTCTTGCTGACAAACATCTGTGAAATATTGCTGCCAACAGTAGATAGGTCATCTTTAGCTGATAAAACTTTCACTTTGGTCGTATGGATCTGATGCATTTGCTCATCCAGTTTGTCGAGTTTCAGTTTATATTTTGCTTCTACATAGCTTAAAGAGTTCTGTTCAAGTATATCAAGTCTTTCGTTTGCCTTTTGTCTGAATTCTTTGATCTTTTCCAATAGCATGTCCTTACTTTTCAAAAGCCGTTCTTTTTCTTGCTCAAACTTGGTATATTCGCCTGTCAAAACATCTGCAGCTGCCCCAAGTTTCTGGTCAATATCTTTCGGACCCAATGTGTCTCTGTTATTTTGGAGAAAGTCTGGTATGAAGTTTTACGACAAGATCTGAGAAAGATAGAAGATATTTCTATTTCCTATGTTTTATATCTTTTTACGCTTTGAATACATACTGCAATCATTAGTAATGGAATGCAATTAAGCATTTTGATTTAAAAAGAGAGCCAAAATGGCTCCATATCGCTCACCTGGGACCTCTAGAGTGTTAACAAGATTTTCCTTTGATTTGACCCCAGATGACCCAGATTCGAACGTATTGAGAGAAAAACTCTGGCCAATTTTCATGATGATTGGGTAATAAGTTTGGCTTCTAAAGGTTTCTCAATGATTAAACCATGTGACTTAGCTTTTTACCCCAGGTGACCCAGATTCATACTTGAAAACAACATTCTCAACAATTTTCAGGATTATTGGGTGGTAATGTCATTTCTATTGCAAACACATGTTATTTTATGATTTGACCTGGTGACCTAGTTTTTAACCCAAGATGACATATATTCAAACTCGACGTAGATTTCTTAAAGACAACCATTCTGATCAATTTTCATGAAGATCCAATAAAGATCCTTCCTTTGCACACACCACGATTTTCTATGATATGACCGGGTGACCTTGTTTTTGACTTCAGATGACCCATATTCAAACTCGACCTAGCTTTCATCAAGGCAATCATGAAGATCCATTGAAAAATTCAGCTTCTATTGCACACACAAGGTTTTCTATGATTTGACCTTGTGACCTAGTTGTTTTTTAACTCCAGATGACCTATATTCGATTTCGATCTAGATCTCATCAAGGCAGTCATTCTGACCAGGTTTCATGAAAATCCAGTGAAAAATGCAGTCTCTATTGCTTAAACAAGCTTAGGTGTTAAGACTGACACCAGGCGATCACAATAGCTCAGGTGAGCTAAAATGATAAAATATTGAATCATCAAGATCTACAGGATCTATTACAAAACTACAGAAATTGGACTTTCAAACCTAAATACAGTACAAACCTAAAAAAGTATTCAAGAATCGGTATGTACCAAAAGCAATTGTTGCCCTTACTAATCATTCACTGATATGTCACCCTTTTCTCTAACATTGCAAGGGTTGATCCCGAGTCTGTCGCATGTGCTTCGGGTTCTATGTACACACAATCAGCCAATAGAGATGCTCTTAGCGAGAAACGATTTCGACTTGACTTAATAAGATTTGAACACAGAAAACATTAAATGATGACTAATCAAAAGTCTTAAAAAGAAAATTTAAAATTTACTTGTGATCAATGGCAATGCATGTAGAACAGCCAATTGCGTCATGATTTTGACAGAACATGTCCACGTGTTTATGACGGTGTCTGTCACAGCGTTATGTCGGTACCATCTGTAGCCATTGACTTTGTCCCGGCTGAAACTGGTCCTTGTTGATGATATTGTGTCTCGATAACGGAGGAATTTCATCGTGAAACTTGACACAACTTGAACAGTAATACTCCTGACAATCTACACAAAACTTGGTAGCTTCGGTATTCTTGTTTTTATGTTTACACAAACAGCACAACAAATCAAAAGTTTCATCTGAAAGTAAGCTTGTATCATTTACACCCCCAGTCGCCATTTTGTTAAAGACCGTTTACATCACATGATATTTATTTACATTAGAGTTGACCTTCCTTGATCAGTGTTTTACTATACCATACATGTAGATCTAGTAAGATTAACTACACTAAATTATCATTAAAAGTCGTTCCAATTAATTTATAATCATATAGACTTTCTACATATGCAATAAACATTACCATTTAAGGTAGGTCAGTACCTTTTGTCAGTAAAATTAAAAGTTGTCACATTTGTTTGAAATTTGGTACATGCGTATATTGTGCCCATCTGCGTTGCATGGTAACGTTTTTATTCACATGACGTCACGTGACTACTTTTTTTCTTCAAAGTTTGCTATATTACTTGCAAAATATTCTATCAATCGATGTGCAAACTATTACACTTTAGTTAAAAAAGTATTACATTTCCGTCGAAAACGTACAGAAAAACGTCAGAAACGTCATTTTTCTGCTCCATGAATTTTGGCAACAGAGAATAACAAAAAAAAGTAGACGGTGAAAGATTTTGAAATTTTGACAATTTACCATTTTTGATATCTAAAACTGAATAATTGAAAAAAAAATGGGACGTGTTCGGCTTAGATTTTTCAGTAAGCGCTCTTGTATAATGTCACTGTAACGCGAAAAAGTGACGACGCTTCTAGGAATAGGTAAATAAAGTGATCGTTTACGTACACGTAGAGAAAATGTCAAACAGTCACTGGACTCATTTTTCATACGCAACTTCCGAAAACTCCAATATGTTAAAGGTTGGAACAAGCAATTTCTCAATATTTCATTTTTTACCTATATATTTATGGAAAAATACACTACCAGCTTACTAATTCCTTGAGTGTTGTCTCAAAGAAGCTGTTTTAAACGGTTTTCACAACTTCTCGAAAATAAAAGTCTTAAATGCTTCGTGTTCAAACCTATCCTGAAAACAGAAGACCCTTTACTAGCACCGAATGATTATAACCAATTGATCCACGAATAAGAAATCTCCTTTTCAAAGGGCCATGTGCTATAGCAAAGGCAGATTTGATGTTACCCATGTTTGATACACGTACTTGCAAACATGCTTAATGCACAACCCGTATTGCTCAAAAGAATAAAATGAGCCTTCAATTTTACAAGGTACTGTCAAATTACTTTCATAACATGTAATCATTAAACTTTTGAAAATGTGGCGTGCAATTAAAACTGTTTTCTGTTTGTTTGTTATTTTATCAACTAATTTATAAAACGTGACACGTATCCTGTTTTCTTTTCAAACGCATTCAAAACGAATTTTAACCATGGTAAATGAAGTTTTTTTGTAGTTCAAAGGTGTACTGACTTGTTATCAGATACGAAGATCAGAATTGTAATGATGATTGCATACAGACTGCAGGATGCTTTGTGCTTAAATAATGATGTTTTTCTGCCCACAACTGGTGCAATTATCAACAAATATATGACATTTAATACCGTGTCATACTTTATTTTATAGACGATTGTGCATGTGTTTATACCACAAAACCCATATACTTTTGTATATATCATTATATAAACATCTACACAAGTTAGCCGTCCCGGATTCTGCATTGTATGCTTTACCTGAAACATGCATAATTAGATCCGGGTTTGATACAAGTGTCATATGACGATAAAGTGGGTATTGCAGTTTTCTCTCCACACTCATTTGATATACAAAATCGAACGTAGCAAACTTTGAATAGTGCTTTAGTTACATCACGTTAAGACGACCGTCTTTGGCAACTTTTTCATATTGCCCGTTCTTACCTGGGATCCAAACACTTCGCCTTAAAACATTGTCTCAGAGATTATAGCAGCTTGGCAATCTACCGATTGAAAACTTAACCAATGAGACAGTCGACTTTTCCATGCATGTACATGTATACTAAAACACTATATCCTGCGGCTATAAATATGTATGTTACAGTTTAATACCGAATAAAATATATGTTATGTTATGTTATGTTATAATCCAGAACTAATGTAAAATTTGAGTAAATTTTGCTGAAATAAAAGCCAAGTCCGACTTTCATTCTTTCCACAAAAGAGTGCTATTTTGACCAGTTTCAGTAAGCAACATTTCGTAACATGTCGAGTCGTAACTGTACATGTACATGTAATTCAAAATTGAGGCATTAAAAAATTAAAGTCACCTGCAAGTAGGATGATTCTGGATTTTAGGACTGTTTAAAATGATTAGTAGCACTAAAGTTTTCTAGAATTAAAATCAAAAGTACAATGGTTGAACATAACAAAAAAAATAGTTTATTAATTTTCTGATTAATTTTGCGGTGTTCTGTGGCTATCTGAAAATATTGATTTTTTTGACAGAATGTAAACAAAAATCCTACAGACGAGGGGGTGATGTCCTACTGGTGCAATTTTCGGCTATAAAGTATCACTATATGTATATAAAAAAAGGGCATTTTTGGGTGTGACTAAGGTGGTTCTACAGATTTATTGGGGTGTAACTACTCAACGAATGTTTTGGTATGCGGACCGTGCTTAAATGTTATACAGTAAGTCTATGGAAAAAGATTTAGTGTAGTCATACCTAATTTACGAGAGCATAAGACATAACGGGAACCTTAGAGTCGTACGTAGCATCCTCATAAACGCATTCGTAAGTAACGACTTACGATTTTTTCGATTTCCCGGCCGCTGACCTCAGATTAGCAGGACTTTTCCGTGCCTTGAAAATCAGATATTTTACGATTTGGAATATTTTTCATCTAATGTAATGATTTTCCAAAAGGGTTGAACAATAATTAAGCTTTAAAAAGGGAAGACTTCATAAAGGCACCCGATTTGTGTAATACTGTAGTGGCATATTTCTGCCACGAGATGGCGAAATAGCTATGACGATAAAGTTCTTTTTAAATGTTATTTCGATAGTTATATACCATGAAAAACATTCTGAATGATGTTCGGCTGCGTTACCAACTGTGCCAACCAGCATCGATAATAATCACGTCTTTCGTTTAGGCCGTTGTATTATTTTGTATATACATGTATACTCTAGCTCATCTAACAACGGCTGTAAACATATTTATATATATAGCACTGTGAAATAATAAAACAAATAATGCTAAATTAAGAAGATACATGTAGATCAAATGTATCGAATATCATTCAAAGTTTAGATGGTCATTTCTTTCTGTTTTGTTGTGTTATGTCATAAATTGTTGACTTTTTCGGGACTATACAGAGGCTTACTACGTTTCTCTGTAAAAAAAGATGAATCCTTGATTATATATGCCTGGAGAACATCAATTATTTGATCATATTTACATCGCAACGGGGAGTATGGCACTTCCGTGTTAAAAGAATACAGAGAATATAAATTGTCAGTGACATGTAGTCAAGAACTGAACGTCATCTCTCAAACGTCGTTCTTTTGACGTTCAAGTGGTATCATTCACGCGTTATTTGTGAAAAATCTAGGACGAAGACGTCCTGTTTTTATTTCATTAATTGTGTTCAAATATCATCAAATAAACGCTGTCAAAATTACATAAACTTTTACCGTCCCGATTTTGAAATGTTTTGTAAAAACGGCAAAAAAGCGTTGAAAATTAATAACGTTTCAAACGTTATTTCAATTGCTTTAAGCGGAATCATGACATGCCTTGTGAAAGAAGGAAAATGTTTTTTACTTGGATGTATAATACATTTTCTGATGACTTTGATAGAATTTACAGAAAGAAAATATGTAACGTATCAATAAAGCTATATGAGAATAACTTCATGACGGGATGGTTCCGGTACGCTGCATCTAGAGGGCGTTGTTAAATGTCGTCATGTGACGTCACAAAAATAGAAACGTAACTATGCGACGCAGATGGACACGATATACGCATGTGCCAATTTTTAAATAAATGTGACAACTTTTAATTTTACTGACTAAAGGTAATGATTCACCTTAAGAAAGGTGACTGTTTGCATGTATTACAGGTATAGATCTATTGAATTAATATAATGGGTTCATCACGTTTGGCTCCTAAGTGTAGGTGGTTGCTATCTTGAGGTGACTATTAACACAGGTTCAACTTTTAACGAGTAGATTCTACTGATTTAAACGTCCTTCTTGACGCTTCGGTGATTTGAAAATTCGCAGATATATTTATATGATACGTTTAACGTAATAAATCAAAGCGCTAAAAGAACTGAAAGCCTTAGGCATTCATACATGAAAAGGAATATTAAAACTAATTCAATCGGTATCTCTAAACATCTATTGTGCACTTCATTTGTCTGAACTTTCCTCTCATACTTATGATGTTTATCATGTACTGAAGTTTATTTAATTACACATGATACCACGAAAACTTTGAATAACCTAGGCCATAATATAACCAATAAAAAACACTTATAGCACTAGTTGTATTCACTAGTTCAATTTCAATGTCATTGGTCCAACAGACAGCCTAAAAATGATCTATATTTGTGCTAAAATCACAATATGTATCATTCCGACAAAATCTTCATTTCAATACACCCATCTTAGCTATATATGCAGTCATTTATCAGTAATAAAGCAATTTTACAATTAAGGTGACTTCGATATATCGGCATTTGTTGAAACAATAGTCATTTTTACCCAACATACGTTTTTTTTGACAGAAGTATAAGTGCCGTATGTCATGCGTGGTTTTGAAGTCACGGCAGCTTTGAATTTTCTTGACATTTAGTTTCATACCTTTATCGTAATGTTGAAAGTAATGTTTGTTATCAGTGTACGATTTGCTTGGGAAAGCATTCTAGAAAGTGCTCTCCCCTTTTAAATTTGTTGAGATGAACCCTGGACATTTTTGATGGACTAGATTTTCATTTTCATTCACAAAAAATAAAGGCTATACAGTTTGATATTATAAGTTTATTATACGAATATAGTAAAACGGCATTAGTTATACAGAGTTACACATCACTATCATGGCTTGAAAAGAAGATAGTTGTATTTCTATAATATTACAGTCTATTGCGTGATCGTGAATGCAGTAGTGGTTTCATCATAGATGGCGCTGTGGGGATGTTTACTTCCGCATTCCCCATTGCAAATGGCTAAAAAAGGGGAAAAATACACTTAAATACACATAGCTGATGCTCCGAAAGATTTAATTTTCACCAATTTTAGCGATATTCTCCTTTTGGGAATTTGATATTCGCTAACAAGCCTGCGTGCTATCGAATCGCGAATTTTTCGTCACGTATAAATACTCAATTTACAATGTATAGAAAACCATGCTTCGTCCAACAGACTAAAAATGAATTTAATCTTTAAGGTTTTCAATCTGTATATTGTAATATAATGAATACCTGCGGTTGCGTTATCTCACCAATTTTAACAGTATAGTTTCCTTCAAGTCACTCTTTACAAGGGGCCACAATCGGGGTCAGGCTTAGCATTCAACTGAAATTTACCGTTGTATGTGCCTGTAGGGGAAAGGGCATTGTAGAAACTTTGACCTAAAATATATAATGTTAGTTATATAATATTAGTATTAAATTTGTAATATTTAAATAATTTATTTATGTAATACGATACCCCCGTTTATAACGAGTCTTAAGGATGTATGTCAGGCGTCTTCATATATGCATTATGGTCTATTGGTCTGTAGTTAACATCGTTCTGCAAATTTGACAATTTGTTATGTGTACACTTTCAACACACTAGAACATGTGAACTACACATATGTATGCCAAATCAGACCTTTGCTAAATATATAATAGAAAATGCACGGAACATTATTGGATAACCTTATAAAATCTACAGAACGATAAAATCAAAAGACAGTTTAGGCGTTGCATAATTCTTACTTTGAGGATAACCATCGACTGTAACAATTTGTACTAAAGATATTTATCCTGTACCTGTCCCATTCTTGGAGGTGTACAAATTTACGTACAAGATATAACATTCAATCAGCAACTACATGTACATTGTAAATATACGTCATGACGTAAACAATCTACACTGGATTTTGAGAACGTGCAATTTCTTCCAAGCACATTAAAACTACAAAAAAATGAAGAAATGTGTAAAAACTATAACTGACAATATTGTTTTCCTGCATCACATTGCAGCGTCATAGAATCTCTAATAAAAACATTTCCTGTTCCAGGTGCCACTGCATCCCATTGCAGTGTCATAGAATCTTCTGATAAAATCTTTTTTCCTGTTCCAGGTGTCACATATTCGTCTGCCACATAATCGTGTACGAGTCATGGCCTGGCAGATACTAAGTTACAATGGTTATACATGTATCTTCCTTGTGTTGTTGTTGTTGTTGGAAGAGATTTCGGCAGTGAAAGGGAAGCAACTCCTGCATTCAGTTTCATTTTTTTTTTTTTTTAAAGACTCTCCCAGTCAAAATAGGAAAAGTAATATTTGGAAAGTTATTATTTCGTACTGGTACCAACCACAGGACTGTATTTGTATCTAAAGATGTATGACAATAATAGCCTTGGCCCGAGCATGGCAGCTTAAGTGGACCCTAAATGGCAAAATCTGAGCGGAACTTTCAAAGAAATTCACATGGAACAAATTCATGGCAGATATTTAGCGACCAAATTTGAACTTATTTTGGCAATGGTGAATAAATAGAGATGAAACAGAACCATGTATGAGAAATGAAATGAAGTCTTAAACTGTTTTAAAATTGGTGCCATTACGAAATGAAAAACTTGTACTAGATTTGTAATCTTGAGTTGAAAAATTATTTTTTAAATAAGTTGTTATGTACTCTCAATTCATTCTCACCGAACACGCCTTGAATATTTAATGTTGCTGTCCATTGAGCTGAGCCGGTGAGGCATGAACAAGTCCATTTTAGAAATTAAGCAGGGTCAGGATACAGAAATTTATGTGTGAATATTAAAAATGTAAAATAGTATTGCTTTTTACTTGTAGTTTGGTTTGTTTTGATCATGGTTAAAGATGAAAATAAAGAGGAAGATTGCAATTATATGTACAGTAAAAATATAAAACATTGTACATTCCATTCAAGTAATCTATTCTAATCATTTAAACAAATATGTCACAATATATTTTAAAATTGTTGTTGAGTGTACAGTTAAACCTGTGTTAAAACCACCTCTGAATAGAGACAACCATGCGAATAAAGACCACAGTGCACTATTCATCTATAGTAGAAAACACTTTGAATAAAGACCACCTGCAAACAAATACCATATTTGTAGCTACCCAACAGTGTGTCTTTGTTCACAGATTTAACTGTATACTGAAATAATGTACAAACAGTCTGAAAAGCTTTTTTTTCTTCTACAATATTCTTTCAGCATGCAGTGCTCAGACTCAAACATTTGAATAAAACTGATTTGACATATGGAATGAAACTATTAACGCTGCTAGAATGATACAGCTACTACAACAGATCCGTTTTAATGTACTATGGCAGACTATCATAGGTAAGTAAAAAAAAAAAGTTTTTGGTTATTGAACAACCCTAGTGAATTTGCTTGATAATAATTGAGTGGAAATGTAAATATGACTTATTTTATGTTTTTCGATGGTTTATCGAAATATAACGGTGGATTATATTCCGATAAACTTATTGTTCACGCAGTGAAAATTATCAAAATCTGATACCTGGATTAACGTCAAAAAGTATACCGAGCGTAATGAATGCCGGAAACCATATATCGATGACGTCGTTAAACTTACTTCATGCTTGTGGCCCTTTCTGGTGACGCTTCCCGCGTTTTTCGACATTTCATTGAAACAAACTTAACAAAGGTAGAGTTTGAGACATTAAATAAACAGAAAAATTGTTGGTATCGATGTCATATCACGATAATTTCACTCGTGAACACCAAAAGTAGTTATTTTCACTCGTGGCTGGCCACTCGTGAGAATATCTGTTTTGGTGTCCACTCGGTGAAATTATAACGTGATCTTACATCGAAAGCAACAATTATCCTCTATTTAATAAAGTGATTCATTCTGTTCAAATCATATAAAAACATCAACATTGTACATCTCATTCAAACTAACAGGAACAGTTTTATAGGGCAACATCTAGCTTTGTGCAAAACTATTGTTACACCACATCATACACAAGTATGTTGTCATTCTCCAATAAACCTGCAATAAGTCTGGAATGTTTAGCATCATAACAGATGGCCTGACATCGAGTATCACACTTCAGTATCTCTCCAATCATCTTACAGTCAGGAGTAAGCTGTACAACATTCTTAGAGTCATACCCACATACAAGCACATTTCCGTTCTCTGTTAAACATACATCTTCACCATCATCTAACTCCGTGCTTTTGAATACTGTAAGAACCTTTCCATCGCTACCAAGTGAAATAAGCCCGTTATTACTATCAGCAACATAGATCTTGGAACTATCATTGCTGACAGCTAGACTGTATATGCTAGAGAACAGTGTCTGTCCAGATTGGTCTTTGTTGAACTGCTGTAGCTTGGTACCTGATACTGTATATATGTATACATTTGTACTGTCTGAAATATAGAGTTGTTCAGCTACAAATGCTAAACCGTAACAGGTATGGTTTGTTTTGATCTGTTTTGTTGGTACCAATTTGTTTCCAAGTGAGACAAACTGAATGTTATTAAGGTAACCACAGCTTACAGCCACTTCCTGATTACTGATGGGGCAAACTTGGTATAGATCTCCAGATACATCACAATAGTCTATCACAGTACATGTTGTTTGGTCAACACGTTTTAGTTTACTGTTGTAATAATCAGCAAGTATTATTGTCCTATCCACAAGGACACATACACTATAAATATTACAGTTTTGACTGTCTGATAGTATTCTAACGTTGTATTGATTATTCTCTTTAACCTTTAGTAGTGTATTAGCACTATTTTGTCTCTTACTGCTGGTTTCCTTACTTACTCCTTTGGTCGTATGGATCTGATGCATTTGCTCATCAAGTTTGTCCAGTTTCAGTTTATATTTTGCTTTTACTTCACTGAAAGAGTTCTGTTCAAGTATAGCAAGTCTTTCGTTTGTCTTTTGTCTGAATTCTTTGATCTTTTCTAATTGCATGCTTTCATTTGTCAGAAGCCGTTTTTTTTCTTGCTCAAATTTGGCATTTTCGTCTGTCAATACATCTGCTGCTGTCCCAAGTTTCTGCTCAATATCTTTGGGTCCTAATATGTCTGTGTTACTTTGGACAAAGTCTGGTACGAAGAAAGTGTTTCGACAATATCTGAGATAGAAAGACGATATTTTTACTTCCTATGTTTTATATCATTTTAAACTATGAATGTATACGCCACTCATCAGTCTTGAAATGGCATTAAGTATTTTAATTTAAAAAATAAAATGTTGAATCATTACTACAGGATCTACTATGAAACTACAGAAATTGGACTGTAAAAACTAAATATAGTACAAACCTTATAAACTATGGAAGAACCGGTATTTGTCAAAAGAAATTGTTGAACTTAATAATCCTTTACTGATATTTTTTCTTCAAACATTGCTTCCTTTGTTTTATATCATTTTAAGCCATGAATATATACTGCCATCATTAGATGTGTAATTTATAAGGAAAAGAACGAATATTCGAATGCAAATTTTGTGTTCGAATATTCGCATATTTGATTATTTTTAAAACATCAGTTTCACACAGTCTGCCCTTAAAATGCTCTCAGCGAAAAACACTTTCGGTCTGACTTAATAAGTTTAAACACAACAAGTGCCATTGAATGATGACTAATAAAAAATCCTAAAAAGGGAAGCTTATATTTACTTGTGAT
>JAFMSR010002923.1:0-18749 GCA_022818135.1 Saxidomus purpurata | reverse complement strand
TAAAAAACAACCTAAAACAACATAACTTTTGTTCTTTACAATGTAATTTAGCATAACTATGTATGTTTACGATTACATTATTATCTCTAATTTGTTAAGTATCATCAAATTTACACAATAAAGGTGGGGAAAGGGTATTAAGTGTTTGAGAGAACTGTACATTTGCCTACCTCGATAGGCTACTTTTTAAATATTACTTTATGAAACTGCAAAAACTGCTATGAGATTTATCGGACTGTTTCATTCAATTTTTTAAAATCCATAATCTTTGATGTGATAGTTTTAAATGTTGAAATGATTATCAGGATGCATGAACTGATGAAACTGTCTTTGAAAGATACAGATTGATGCATGTTCAAAAAATATGAATACTGGCAATACCAATTACTGTGTTAATGGAGGTGCACATTTACATACTCAAAATATTTATGACATCTCTGCCCTAAATCTAAAATTGTGTTACTATTTTTAAGAAAAACTCCACATTAGGCCAAAAGAAAAAATATCTGTGTTTTTCGGGGAACCCGACCCTACCTGGTGAACCCCCAACCTACTAGATTGGCTGTTCTAAAAACATATATTTTTTTTACTTTATGTAAAAATGTTTAAAGTTTTTTTATTTAGTTCATCATCTACACTTTTAGATATACCTAGCATTCTTGGGATGATTGCCCTATAACACAGTATTGTTTTTTTCCAACCTTATAATTTTAGTATGTTTTTTGGATTTAAACCAACAAAATCTACATTTCAGTCGGTTCAACAAATCTTTTGACCCCTAACCATATACCTCTGAATTTCCACCAATGTGGGGACTGTTTAGGCCCTAAACACTGATATATTTTTTTGATGTAACTTTGTTTTCAATCGTATAAAGATTAGTACAAATTGATAGCACAGCTCGTTATTGGTATATCAAGTAATATTTAGGTTGACAGTCATCTCCATACTTTTAGATATACCTATTTATAATACTGTGTACTAGGGGGGAAAAATGTTTGACACATCTACCAGTTTGTTTCTATCACAATATATTAACTCTTTGTCCAACTATTTGTCTTTTTCCGAACATTTTGTATAAAATTTGTAGTGATGCTTTTGTTAAATTTTTGCTATGGAGTTTGGTCAGGTTTCTACAGGTGCTATCACCCCTAAGGACCCGCGGCCTTCCTCGCCTTACTTATTTCTTATTTCAGTCGGTTCGTGGGGCGGGAGGGGGGGGGGGGAAAACAAATACTTATTGACAACCCTGCTGTTGACACAGTGGTAGAACACTATACCGTCCTGCGCTGATCGGAGGGTCCCTGGTTCGATCCCCTAATTGGTGACCACGATGTCATGTGGGATTAGTTGTCCTTAGGTCAAAATAAGGCAAGCACACAAGTCATGCCACATCGCCCCTCTCTCTTTGAGGTTGATTCAATGTAGAGTGAGACCTTGCTGAGTATGACTTGAATCTAAAGTTGTAACAAGTTGTTTAAAGTTAAATGTCGAGAATAAATAAATTACTTAACCAAATTAAATGATCAGTCACAATAATTAATATATCTCCGTTTATTGGTATATCAATTACATATTTCATGATGATTTGATAGTTCCGGTCGTTTTGGGGTTTCGAAACCCCTATATAAGCATTTCTCTATTATTTGATGTATTTCACATTAAGAAGAAGATAAAGAAGCCTTATTTAATATCACATGTAATCATTACACAACTTTAGCTACAATTAGAGTTAAGCGACAATCAGGATATGTATTAACACATTGTAAGTACTTGAAAACTGAAATGTGCAGACATCAAGCATGTCCAGTTAGCTCAGTGGTTAATGCACTTGTTTGTCACCAATGCAAAGTTCTCTGAAAGTATTTGAGATGGTAGGGGTTTACTAGATCTGACAGGTGGGTTTTCTCCACTTTCCTCCCACATTAAGGTCAACATCTGCTTGGTCCATTAAAAATCTCACATTAGCTTATGATTCTTGTTATTTGTATCTTGTTAACATTATTATTAAAAGGGGGCCCCCCCCCCCCCCCCCCCCCCCCCCCCGCCGGGGTTTATAATTTTTGTGGCCAAAAAATTTAGGGCCAGTGGAAACCCTATTATTAAAAATATGGGCAGTGTTTATTTTTAGTCAGCCATTTTGTTCATTTACATTCCTTAATATTCAAATGAAAGATGAATAAATGCTTAAGTACTACAAGAAGAGTGCTATAACAAAATTTGTCTCTTTGTACTCAGCACTCTTATTTTAAATAGGATCAAATAATGTCGACCAAAACATAAACATATCGCGAAATTAGATAACAATTTGATTTACTGGTCGACTGTTGGTGGATGCACTACTATTTTTGCTAGTTCATCTTTCAGCGCTTGTGCATCTTCTGTTAGCTCATCTCCGCTATGTACAGATCCCTCTTCATCTTCTTCTTTAATGGTATCTTCTGAATTTTCTTGTACAAGTTGCGGTTCAGGGTCCGCCATTTTGATTACCTAGCGCGTCATGGCAACGGCTCTACGGTGTACCGGTAGGACTATATTTCCGTAATATGCAAATTATGTTTCAGATAGGACAAATGACGTAAAATTCCCACGTTACGTCATTTTAATTAAATTAAATGACGTAACAATTAAGACCTAAATACATTAGTGCGTAAAAAATGTGCAAGATCCCGAAAATACGCATCGCAATAAAAGCGAAATGAGATTAAAATACGGAACGAAACGAAAAACATTTTAATTCTATTTAATGGCCTAGCTGTTGTCTTAAATGTTTTATCCACGGACCTATATAGACATATAGGTCCGTGGTTTTATCATGAACTATTATTTAATGTTTTTTTGTAGTTTTATCGAAATATAACGGTGGATTATATTCCTGGATCTACGCAGTGAAATTACCCGGATTAACGTCAAAAAGTATTCCGAGCTTATTTTATGGTTTTCGATAATTTATCGAAATATAACGGTGGATTATATCATGGTAAACTCACTGTTCACTCAGTGAAATTATCAAAATATTCTACCCGGATTAACGTTAACAAGTAAACCGAGCGTATGTTTGTGGAAACCATACGTCGATGACGTCGTGAAAATATCACTTTGGTGTCCACTCGGTGAAATTATTATGAGGATCTTACATGGCCTGCTGTGGAGGACTGGGTTGTCGGGACAACCCAACCCTCACAGTAGACTGGGACAACCCAACCATCCACAGTATGCCACGCAAGATCCTTTTTCTTGCATACTTTATTTGATTTCTTTGCAGTTTCTATGAGAAAACCGCTTAATTAATATACTATGTCCCTGCATGGAACCCCTTTGCGTAGGAAATTTGGAAGGTTCACACATGAATTAATCTCTATTCAGGTATCTAGCGCTAAATACATAGTGCTTCATTGCATCAAAAACTGTACTTTATTTAGGTGGTGAAACAAAAAATATTATTTAATACATAAATCCAAAACAGAATTTCTCCTGTCGCACGTCCAGTTTACTTGATTAATGCGACTATACCATCCACATTGACTTAATAAACTAGTTTTGTTTAAAGTGACGTCACTTATTAAGATAACCTGTGACGCCATTTATCGCTATTTTTTTGTTTTGAAAAACGTATGAATGCAGGTTTGTTCTTTGAAATGTGAATAAATTCTATTGCTATACATTTCTAAAATTTGATGATCTTTCTTGTGACACCATAAAAAGCACCATTTTTTTTCGCAATCAACTCTCACTTCAAAACTACATGGATATTCGTTGCCAACAATTTTGGTAACTTGAACTGTTATTGCGTCCCCTGAAAATTCGAACCATTTCTAAAAATGAAATTCCTGTTACATTTACTAGAAAAATATTAAAGTTTGCGCTTTCTTATGAGACCGTAGTTTACATTTATGAAAAACACGACTACCCTTCACATATAAACCGCCGTGAAACGTATCTCGGAAATAAAGTTTTTTTTTTTGGGTGTGGAAAAAAAAAAAAAAAAGAGGGGGTTTTTTTTTTTGGGGGGGAAGGGGGGGGTTTTTTTTTTTTTTTTTTTTTTTTTCGTTTTTCCTTTCCCTGGTGGGGGAGAAAAAAAAAAAAAAAAAAAAGGGGGGGTTTTTTTTTTTTTTTTTTTCCCCCCCGGGGGGTTTTTTTTTTTTTTTCTATTTATTATTTTTTTTTTTTTTTTTTTTTTTTTTTTTTGGGGAGAGTTTTTTTTTTCCTGGGACGAGTCTAGTGTTTCTAACTCGGGATAGCTGATATTGGAACACTTGTGTTAAATGAGGACAGTCTCCTGGTATTGAGACTTGATATAGATATGAAAATAGTCTTCTGATATCCAGATGTCCTAAAATCGACGCAGTCATCTGATATCGAGGTGTCCTAAAATCAAGGCAGTCTGGTGATATCTGAACATTTCCTAAAGATTTTGTCACAACATAATGTCTTCCTTTATAGGCTGATTATTTCCTGAAATCACACTCATATATAGACGAAAATGCGTTCAAATAAAACGATTAAAGTTTGTTTGCTTTATTCATAAATATATCAACAAAAACATGAGCATTATAAGACAAATGATAAAGTCATATCGAGGGTAAAACTCCTCTTTTATGCAGTCACCGTATGATTCTAAGGTGTCCTGGCGCCATTTCAAGTTTGTCATTTGAGAAGTTGCAATTGTATCCGAAGTAGTGCAGCGAACATCACCGAAATTATTAATTATTGCACGTAGTAGTTGGCGCCTCTTGAACATGTATAAACAGTTGTATTTTTAACATGTATAAACAGTTGTATTTTTAACTCCACTTGGAAATTCACAGTCTATAACCGAAACAACTGTATGTCCTATACTGCGCTCATCTTTGTCTTCTTTTTCTTCTGATGTCCACGGTGCCGACGACAAAGTTTGCTATAGCAGAACAATCCACAACAAGATCCAAAGCAAGACGCTATCACGATGGCTATAAGTAATGCCAGTAGCCCGAGAACCACGTGCGCGAAATATCTGCCCTTTATTTCTTCGACAACCGTCTCAAACCCGTCGACAATCTCGTCAACTTTTACATCAACGGAAAACGTGGGCATTGTAAGCTGGCTACAAAACAGTCTTCGTTAATATAAGTATACGTTTTAGTTGTGAGCATTTAAGAATGCATATATACATGTATATGCATGCACATATATCCATAAACAATGATCGGCGTCCATATACGTAAAAGTAAATTATTGCCTACATACATGAACATTCATAAATGCCTATGGAGACATGTTTATTATTGTCTATAAATGCACATGTATTCCCATTATCTCACTCATATGCAGTGTTTGTATACATACAACACGTGCACGTCTGGGCATCATATACTAAACGTTTAGATATGCAAATAGTTTTTAAATACACGTTTAAATAACCTTGACTGTCATCTCTTCATTTCACAAATATACATAACATTTTAATGATATTTAACCGACGGTACACAATATTAAAACACTTTTATCACGAAAATATTTTGTTATCATTTCCAACTGTATAACACGTCATGCGCAACATTGCGTTTGTAATAAATCGTAATATAAATTATCGCAAGAGTACGTTTTTTGTTTGTGTAAGTATAGTTGATGACTATAATTATGTTTTAGTAAATCAAGCGAGCACAATGATTAATTGCCTTACTAAAAATGTGTTTGATTTTTCATTTGCTTAGATAATGTACATGTATATTTAATATGCATCGTTATAGAGAAGCGTTTCGCTGATGGTGCATGGTGCCTGGTCTACATTTCGGTCGAAGTTTACTGTTGTTAAAATATACGACGTGTACTTTCGTTCCTAACAGGAAGAAACAGTGGTATATCCCTTTCCACGACAGAAAATGATCTGTCAAGTTTAACCAACAAATGCTTAAAGGTCAAAGCAATTTTAAAAGTACCTAAGGGGCCTTAGCTTCTTAGCAACGGAGACGTTTTTTTGTGATCTAACAGGAATGAAAGCCGTCCCACAGCATTGTTTCAGCAATGCGTCTGAATGAAAATAGGTTTGAAAACAGAGATTGAAAACAAAGAAAAGCTGATCTTGTGGATTAATATTTAAGACCTGCCATCTTAGTTGTGTCAACAAAGTGAAATTCAAATTTCATATCTTGATACTGATAATGATTGATTAAGTGCCAGATAATCCTGAGAGGATTAAAGGTTATCATATGAACTGTTGTAGATTATGTTTATACAGGTTAAGGTGTCTGCCGCTCAGGGGAGCGGTGGTGTAGAGGTTAAGGTGTCTCGCTCATCCCGGAGGTTGATTGCGGGTTCGAGCCCCGCTAGGATCACGACCGTACCTCCTCATATGACACCAGTACTGTTTTTAGGAAGCGGACTCGAGAGTGACTCGATAAGCTTCAAGCTTTCTTCACAATCGAGCTAAAGTAAATTGAGTATATATAATTAATGTTTATTCATTAAAAGATTAAAAGGCGTCTTATAAACGTTCAAGGCAAATTTAGACTTTCCATATAATGGCCACGTTGATGATCCCGATCAGAGATCACTACTCAAAGCAAAAAGGACTTGTTCTTAAAACGTTGTAAGGCCTGCCATGGGACGAAACTCATCTAATACAAAACGTTTTATGTTCATCGTGGCGACTACCCCTGATACTGAAAAGGAGATTTAACTGAAGTGCACTTTTTGGCTTCGTGCTCTGCACGATCTGAGGGTCCATTAACTCCTTAATCAATTTATACCTAGATGTTTATAATGGGATCTTCTGACTTCCAATTTGGGCAAATGTTTTGCAGAATTGTGACCCAAAATACGACGAACAGCTACATACTATTCAGACGACTAACATTCTCCGAAGTGAAACTATATTGTTACGAACGCTAGACACAAATGGGTTAAGGGTCTTTAAGCTGGTGCTAGGGACCATAAAGTTGTATGCAGAATCAAGAACATGTATTTGATGTGCCGGATGGCTATACATGTGTTTAAAGTGCCTTTTATTATTGACAATCTTTGTTTAATGAAAGTTGTGTTAACTTATTTTCTTATACGATTATAATCGATTGGGGTGTATTACCTGATTTTACACAACTTACTAGTATTGGTTTACAAATAATATAAGTTCGTTTTTCTTAGTGTTTCATCGCGCTATTTTGCGGTAAACTCGTACGATTGTATCACGTGGTCGCGCGATATGACGCATGCATACTGTTACCTACATTACAGTATATTTGTAAATATTTGCTTACTGTATGTAATATCTATTAATATTATCAATCAATCTATGTTTAAGGAATGATCTTATTACATTTGTTCAAAACTTTTATTTTGCCATAAAGGCAAATGTCATATTTGTTTGAAAGAGTTCATGTGAAACAACTAACTTAGTGCTGATAAGCTTAAATATATCTTTTGGTAGCGATAACATAAAGATCATTCGAACAGGCACCCAAAAAAAAATTATTTCCACGTTTCGACAAAACTTTCTGTTGCCGTGGCACACGAACTTCTGCATAGATCCAGGATTTGTTAAGACTTGTTTATTCCAGTAGAGTAGTTACAGAGATAATGAGGACATGCTTGTCATTGTGTTTGAGGAGACTACTTGTTTATTAATAATTACTGACTAACAAAACTATCCACTTTAGTATAAAAACGAATATTATCTGTTTCAATAATCTTCAAATCAAATATGAAAACCTTCATTTGAAGTTGAATATAATTCTAACCATAACTGGAAGTTGTAAGTGCTGTCCATAATTAGCTGAACTACATCTTTTATTATGACACTGGTTATAACAGCAGAGGGGAAAATGCACACAAATTAGTATTACATTTATCTCAAACTATTCTTGAAATTTTAAATTCATTTATGCAAAAACACATAAACATATGTATGGAAATAGAAGCGTACATACAGCCAAAGGCGAGGAGCGTCAACGAACACAAATTGACATTACACTGATGAGACTGGAATCATTTACTTTCAGAGTCAAAATAAGAGGTTAAGTATGGCACAAATAACACTATTCACCTTAATATATACCGACTGCCTCTATTTACGCACTATTTAAATAGACAATATTGAGATATATTAAACAATAACAGGACAATGTGACCTAAACTGTCATCCTCTTTTTAATTGTTGTCCGTCTCCGACGACGTTGTCGGCAGAAGTTATTGTAGCACAACAAACCGCACATCGATCCCAGAAAAGACGCTATCATAATTGTCAACAGTAATGCCAAAAGCCCGAGGACGACATAAGCCATATACCTGTCCTTTATTTCTTCAACCACTGTCTCTATTCCGTCTACAATTTCTCCAACCTTTACGCCGACAGAAAATGTCGGCATTTTTGCAACGCCGCTGATGCTCGAGAATCCTCAGGTATTGAATTTCCGTAATGTCAATAAACACATTTGTATTTATGTCTATACACATTTGTGTTTTAATGTGTATAAACACGTGCGTTCATTAATATCTATGCACAGGTATATTCAAAATTCATAATTAATTTATAGACTCGTACATCTTTTATTGATAATTGTTCTTATTTCACACACGCACGTAAATTTATTTAAGTTAGTTCGTCAATGTCCTTTGTTCTTGCATTTATTAATGCCAATTCACCCGTAAGTCCATTTATGTCTATAAACACGTTCATTAAGTAATGTCTATAAACAACGTAAATTTATTAATGTCCATTCACACGTGAATTCATTTATGTCTAGACACGCGTACATTTCTAATTGTATATAGCTATCGATACGTAAGTGTACATTTATTGAAGGCTATAAATACATGCATTTATTCATATTAATGTCTCTTCCATGTTTAATTTTGAAATCACGATTTCATGTACTTATTAAACCAGTTGCCGTTCATATTAAATACAGGAATTCATAGACAAACTTATGAACACGTCACCTGTTACAGTCATTCAATACATGTGAATGGAGTTTAGATTTATAATACAGTAGTCCTTTAGTCTACGTACAGTGAATGTGCAATTTTCAAATCAAAGTAAATATGGCAATAGATAATTAGCACACGCCGTATTTCATGCCATACATAAAATGACATACACTAAAAATTAAAAATAGACCATGTTCCACTTTAAAAGTCACATTACATTGTAGCACTCATGTTTTTGAGCGCTTATATTACCAAGAAAGATATCCCCGGCGAATGTGACCTTTACGTCTTCGACAAATATTCATAACGTGGCTTTTGACAATAAGGACTATTAAAAAACATCGAAGTAAGGCTATCCCTTGGGTTTCTCCTCAGTTGAAACGGCAGGTTGCAGAGACAGATGCAATTACGAGGGAATCCGGGTACCAGACCCGTAGCTCTTTTACGAGTAGGCACATTATACATTTTAGGCATTTTTTTACGCCAGCTATTATCATATTGCGTCACTGACAGAATTCGAACATGGAACCTCCAAGCTGAGTTCCAATTTGAAGGCAGTCGGCATGTTACTAAAGCATTACACACATTTTATAACCGTATTTATAGTCTGTTTATATTGATTACTGCCCGTTATATATGTTAACAGGGGGAATAACAAACTCTAACAAAAACTATTGGTTCAAAACAAATTGCCGCCCATACTGTCAAAAAGTTACTCTATTCATGATTTAGAAGCTATATTAAAGGCACATTCAATAAATGTCGTTTCAAGCGGGCTGGACATCAAGTTGTATATAGACATGTTTATTCAAACAGGTGCGGGTTTTGAATTACGACGGGGACGATCAAATGCATTTTGAAAATGTACCACATACTGTTTTTATTTTTATTTTATTGTTTATGGTCCCAGCCGACCGTGGGATTTCTCCCCAGGTGAACTCGCCAAGACCCCAGTATGACTCCCATGCATACTGATACCTAACAAAATTTAGGTACGACCGTGACCCTAGTGGGGCTCGAAGCAGCAACCTCCGGGTGAGCGGCAGACACTTTAACCTCTACACTCCCGCTTTGTAAATGTAGGGAGTTTTGTTTTACATGGCTGCAATACCAAGTCAGATTTGTCCAAAGATTATGATAATAAAGCAAAGTTGTATACAAATCCCAGTAGCCAAAAGATAATATGTGCGAACTTCAAGACCAGACACGCGTTTCCAGCGGACATTGGTGCTTGAACCACTTTGCCTCGTGGTTTCTTTATTTGGTGTTAAAAAGCAGTAGAAGAGAGTTTTTGTAGAAAAATCGCGCCGCCAAAAAAGAGGAGAAAAAGTGTACCAAAGAATTCCTTGATTTACTTCTGAAAATGTTTTCGAAAACATTTTTGTAGGTTCATATAATAATTTTTTAAAGTACATGATTGTATAGAGTTAAGTTTCTAAATGCAAAAATCTATCTGAAATCCTGAATGGTATGCCTGCTATTCTTCACATACAGTGTACGTGGCAATTGAAAACTATGTAAATTACGGTTGGGGGTTTATGGACGTAGTAAAAAAACTTTTAAAATGCAATCCTATAAATGTATACGTGAATGAAGTAATGAAAACTCTTGCACTTCACTGGGATGACATATTCTTAGCGATAAAATTATATTTCAATATGTGGCTTAACGTCTCTCGGGGAAACATTGCGAAACTTTTTACTGAGAAGTTTTCTGTATCTTCAGTCCGCCCGGTTTTTGACGAAATCATGATTTCAGTTAACTTGAAAATGCTACAAATGGACCATTTCTACCAAAATATTCCAAATTTGGACCCCATTGTTTATGAAAACATATAAATAAAATACATGTATTGCAAAACTAAAACTCTACGAAAATCAGCCAAGTCGTCTGATTACAGTCTTTGTTTGGCAATATCAGTATCAATGAAAAAAAGATGATCGTAAAAATATTTTAACAAATGTTCACATACACGCGGTTTTTTCCGTTCCTATAGTAACCAAAGTGTCAAGTTAATAATTTTGAAAGAGAAAAGTGCAAGAAATATTCAAAAACAGTGTTAACAGCTTCCATCGACTAGCTCGAGAGTATTCGCCATTTGAATGAAATGTCGGATACGGACGGACGGCGAACGGTCACAAAAGTTCAACCTGAACATTTGGATAGGCGAGCTTTGAACACCAACCTTCAATTTTACAAACTGTGTTTGGAATGTCATAACGTTGTTAAAGTATTTGTTAAGTCTTATCAGGCCAGGTGGAATGATATTTTGATTCCGGTAATATACTGAAAAATAAGGTAAGTAACGAAATGATTTTCAATCATTTATTTAAACTTAGTGGGTAGGTATTGTTACTAGAACTGCAACATTACTTTGCTTTGGCATTACAAGTTGTACAAATATAGACATAAGTTGACATAATTTGAAGGTACACTTGTAAACTAAATGCGTTTTATGTAATAACACGTTAATCATCCCGTATTCGTCTCCGTATTAAATAAACTATACATGTTTGGTGTTATAAGGTACATAGATGCACGTGGATGAGTAACTTAGGATATTTTGAGGTTAACTATCAAGAGCACTTTAGTTTTCCACAATCAAACAAGTTCATACATGTGTAAAACTGCAGAAATTTCATCATGGCACTCATATAAATAAATAGAAATAAATAAATGAATAGATAAATAAGATAAACAAACATTAAAAAAAGAATACTAAACAACATTAAACAGGTTGATAAAACCTCGGGTGTAGAATAATCTCCAATGAGCTCAACATATTTAAAGCTTTAACGTCACTAACTATATCATTATATATAAAAAAAAATAGTGTCCACTACACGTTCTGGAACGTAAAGTTCTAAAAAATATAATTGTGAATCGATTCACTTCCCAATCACCGGGTTTCACTTATCTCCGCGGCAAGCATTTTCATTTCCTTATGAAAATAATTGCTTTTAAGTTAATCGAATGGACGTGGCATGCTTGTCCATACACAGGTAATTCCCTTTAGGATGAATCTATCACTACTTTGGAAATCTAGCATTTTACGTTGACACGCGTTCATATTCAGACGTTATTTCGATACATTTTTCTCCTCTTCCGTCGGCGGCGTCGACGACGTTCACAACAAAAATAATAACAAAAAAATCCGCACGTTGCTCCTATACAAGAGGCTATAAGTATTGCCACCAACAATACCGACACTCCAATCACAGCATACGACAGATATCGTTCCTTTACTTCTGCAATCACGTTATCTAAACCATCAACAACCTCTCCGACGTTAACGTTGACGGAAAATGACGGCATGATCGATCACTCCTTAGCTACTGATCCAGTTTCATCATGTATATGCACATACACGAACGCGTAAATCTATTAACATTTCATCCATGTTTTAGCATTCATCATATCGTATTCATAAATGAACCTTTAAGTTTATGATAAAACCGTGTATACAGCTATTCATATTTTGAAACATGTACGAACATTTCGAATATATTCAATATTTAAACATTGTATCACAAAGTTTGAAATCTACACTTCTTAATTTGATGTCTACAATATAAAACGTGATTTGGACGTAAGCATAACTCATCATACCGTGCAGTTCATGGATAATAAAAATGTTTGATTTACTTGTTAACATACAGACATTACTTTTGTCGGTTCACTCATGCACGACAGGTTGTAACTTTCACTAGGCTTTGTTTGCCTTTTTTAAAATTAAGTTATTACAAAAACAGTAATTAAAATAGTTTTTGGGTTGGTTAAACTATGTATATTTAATGACTCGCTGTATGACGTAACTCGGCAGGTGCGTATACAGGCTATGCCTTTATGTGTTTATTTGATATCATATACAATATCATATAATATGAAATTAATTATACGACCGCAATATATAAGTGTCATATAAAAATGTACGCGGACATTCCACACTCAAATATATAGTAATATCATACGTATATGTATATATACACTATAATGTACATGTACTGCTCAGTGTGTCAAGACGCTGTGTAGTAGGAGTGTGTTTGTTGTTGTTGTTGATTTGGTTAAAAGATGCCTTTTATCAAGGTCTTTACTATTTGAAAGACCTTGCTTTTATATAAAAAATGTGTGCACCAACAATTAAAATACTTTTTAAATGGAATATCAGATAATATGTGCCAACAGAATAAATATGCCTTAGATTAAATAAAATCAATACATAAAGCATTGCACTTGGCTACTGTTTCTGTTTTGTCTAAAGTATGTGTTGTTGTGTTGTCGTATTTTTATCTTCATTTATTTTTTCATAACTCAATCCCGCACACCTGTATTAACAAAATGCTAAATGTAATTGACTAGGTTTATTTTCTATGACATCTCGTTGTATCTTTGATCTCAAAAGGTATTGTGATACGTATCTATACTGTATAACAGACATTCCTAAGGACAGGCCACAAAGTACGTGTATATTGAATGAGCCACCGATGAATGAAAAAATAATTACGTATGTTCCTATCATAAGGATTGTTTAAAACAAGTCCAAAGTTTGACCATTTATTCATCGGCCATTAAGGGACCATCTCAAAGGAATCAGATAGCACGTCGACATGGATCTTGGCAAGAGTAGCTAAAAGTTAAAACATTGAACAGTGTTTAACTTTCACAAGTGTCGCTGTTCTCAAATTGGGTATTTCTAAATAGTAACATAAGCTGGCCGGATACTGGAAAACGGCCAACTTCAACGGAAACGAAATATAATTTTGCACTCTTATGTAAAGGTAGCATACACCTGTTATTTCATTACAGAGAGTAGTATATGCATCTCTTTGGCGCCACGACTGCGCATGCGCGGTCGCCATTTTGAATGACGTCACAGCGCGGCGGCCATTTTGAATGACGTCACAGCGCGGCGGCCATGTTGAATGACGTCACAGCGCGGCGGCCATGTTGAATGATGTCACAGCGCGGCGGCCATGTTGAATGACGTCACAGCGCGGCGGCCATTTTGAATTTATTTTTAGAATAACGTCAGAAGCTTATTGATAAAATGACATTAGAGTTAAATTTTTAGAATGACCTTATGTACTATGTTAGAAAATTGTTCCCGGAAGTATACAGAGCTGACTTGTATACTCGATCTAGGGCGTGATCGCGGACATTGAAGGTCAGGTCCTTGGCCCTAGACGGGGAGAATAGGTGATGAATTAAACAAAATATACAGTAAAAATAAGAGTAGATAATACGTTGATATAACTAATGATATAGATCTTTTATTACGGATAAAAAATACTTTGGTTAATAATCAAATTTTAAGTACGAAAATTTACTTACGATGTTTCCTCCTCGGCGTTCACTGACAAAATGACTTCAATCATGAGTGTACAATCCCTTAATGCGCATGCTCGGACCCGTTTTGTTTATTTAAGAGCGGATACATTGACCTGACCTTCAATGTCCGCGATCACGCCCTAGATCGAGTATACAAGTCAGCTCTGTATACTTCCGGGAACAATTTTCTAACATAGTACATAAGGTCATTCTAAAAATTTAACTCTAATGTCATTTTAAAGTCAAATGCTGACACTTTTAGACAACATTGAAAATGACCTTCGACACGATTTTATCAGGTTTGAAAATTTTCATTTTACCGGCTCATTTGGGATTGTGTTTTGAGCGCATGCAAATATTTTAACATACACATATAACAGTCATGTCGTGCTCAAACCATGGAATATTGACATCTTATGAAAGCGCTTAGAATCGACCTCTTTGCGCATGTTAGTAGGCAATTTCTCTATTTTTTGCACTTCTATTCAATGACATGCAGTTAAATTTGAAGATAGTTTATAGCAAACTAGTTTTATCGCCATTGTCTAGGCCATATAGGTAATGGGTTATCACATCTATTGTAAAAACTAGGTCACTGAGGGGTCAAATGTAAAGATAGACCAAAAGTAGTATACATTTCCGTAGCCTACTCGTCAAGACGAAAAACAAAGATGAGTCACATGACCCATTCGGGAAAAAAGTTGTTTTACTCCAAAACCGATCTGTGAAAAAATTCGATTTTCAACAAAAATATGTTTCTCTCCATTTTCCAGGGATTGTACAAGCATCACTTTTATCGAAGGAAGTGCAGTTATAAATGAAGAAAGTTATTTCAAACTTTTATCACCGTTTTCTCGGTCACAGGGGTCAAATGGGGTCACAACTAATGTAAAAAGTAGGTTACAGAGGGGTCAAATGTAAAGATAGACCCCAAGTAGTATACATTTCCGTAGCCTACTCATCAAGACGAAAAGGATAATGAATCACATGACCCCATTCGAGACAAAAGTTGTTTCACTCAAAAACCGATAAATGCCATTGATCCGACCTGTTTCGACAAAAATGTTTTTCTCTCCTTTTTTGCAGGCAGTGTACATGAATAACTTTTATCGAAGGCAATGCAGTAAAAAATAAGAAATTTATTGCAAACTAGATTAATCGCCGTTTTCTCAGTCATAGGGGTCAAACGGGGTCACACCTAATGTCAAAAGGTGGTCAGAGAGGGGTCAAATGTAAAGATAGTAGCCTACTCATCAAGACGAAAACAATGATGTATCACATTACTCCATTCAAGACAAAAGTTGTTTCACTCGAAAACCGATAAATGCCATGGATCCGACCTGTGGCAATATTCGATTTTCAACAAAAATATGAGGGGAGCGGTGGTGTAGAGGTTAAGGTGTCTGCCGCTCATCCCGGAGGTTGCGGGTTCGAGCCCCACCAAGGTCACGACCGTACCTCCTCATATGACACCAGTACTGGTTTTTCCAGGAAGCGGACTCGAGAGTGACTCGATAAGCTACAAGCTTTCTTCACAATCGAGCTAAAATAAATTAGTATAAACTAACAAAAATATGTGTCTCTCCTTTATTGCAGAGAATCGAATTTTCCACAAAAATATTTTTCTCTCCTTGTTTGCAGGGACTTTTATCGAAGGAAGTGCAGTTAAAAATTAAGAAAGTTTATTGCAAACTAGATTTATCAACGTTTGCTAGGTCACATGGGTCAAACGGGGTCACACCTAATGTAAAGAGTAGGTCACTGAGAGGTCAAATGCAAAGATAAACCCCGAGTAGTATACATTTCCGTAGCCTACTCATCAAGACGAAAAAGATAATGAATCACATGACCCCATTCGAGACAAAAGTTGTTTCACTCCAAAACCGAAAAATGACGAGGGTCCGACCTGTGGAAAAATTCGATTTTCGACAAAAATATTTTTCTTTCCATTTTTACAGGGATCGTACATGAATCACTTCTATCCAATGATATGCTGTTTAAAATGAAGATAGTTTATGGCAAACCAGTTTTTTCGCCGTTTTGTCGGCCATGGGGGTCAATGGTGGTCACATCTAATGTACAAAGTAGGGCACCGAGGGGTCAAATGTAAAGATAGACCTCAAGTATTACACATTTCCGTGACCTACTGATCAAGACGAAAAGAATGATGTAACACATGACTCCAAAACCAAAAAATGCCACCAGTCAAGACAGTTTCTTCTACACAACAAAATAAGATACATCTCATTAACTAATTTCTAAGCAATAAATGCCTGTGTGTTTTGTATTGTATTATTATTGTTTTATATTCAGACATAGCATGTTCAGGAAGAACATTTCTAAAACAATTTACAACAGCTGCAGTACGTATTTAATTAAAACGTTATCATGATTGTGTCACTTAGCCCGGCAACTTAAAGTTGGATCGAGTTTGCGAAATTTTGGGCGTCGTGTCATGGAGTACTTTTTTACCCTGAAACCCATAAAATACCTAAAGTGTATTAAAGGACATGGATGCCAAGACATCCCAAATTTGTCACAAAACAAGAGAAGATTTTTATAACTTTGCTCTTTTCTGCCTGATGTGCTCTAGAAACAAGAAAGTATGTCAAATGACCTTGTGACCGGGCGAATTTGACCCAAGGATTATAATTTAAACAGTATTGGTACAGGACCACTAGGCAAAGCTACATGCCAAATAGCTAATAGCTGGGATTTATGTTCTGAGAGAAGAAGAGTTTGAACGGGATTTTCTTATATATCTCAATTAAGTTTGGTGACTATTGGTCAATTAGTAAAGGAGCAGTGGGTGTCCAAAGATTTTCGGGACATACGTTCGGACGTACAGACAAGGGAGCGCTTAAAAAAATTCCTCTGCAAACGGCACCACAGTAAAACCTGTCTTAAGCAGTGAGCTAAGGGAGACAGACTTCCTGCCGGTCAATGAGACAGGTGACAAAAAGTTATCTTAATCTAGATTTGGTAAATAGTTCGACGGAAAAGTGATGAAGTTCGAATATGCAACATAAAAAGGTTCTCAATTGACATTATACTTACGACAAACTGTTTTCCCAATCGCCGCCTTTTCTAGCCTGAACGCACGGTCATTCTCTCACAGAATACTTTCCTTCGATCTTTTCAATTTTTCTTCACTTTCTTAAGATCTTTTGATTTGTCTAAACATTGATAAAAGTGAATTTAACACAACCAACATCGGCAGCCAGTAGTAATACGGTATAGAAAAAAAGCGTCTTCTAAACGTTAAATTAACTAGATAGCTAAAAAAAAATAAAAACTTTAGATAGCTTGCATAATTTACACAGTTTATTGAATATGTGAGACAACCCTCTTGGATTCCTATAGACGCGTTATAATATTTCTTTAAGATCGCGCATTGTCACGCACAAGGTGTAAATTGTTATAGGGTAATCGGTGCGTGAGATTTTTATCGATATGCGATAGATAATATTAACGTTACATTTCCGCTAAGTGCTGATTAATAGCTGTATGGAACTATCTCTTTACTTATGGACATGATGAATGAAACGTTTATATTCGACAACTGGACGGATCACAACTCAACGTTACGTGGACATGATGAGAAAATCTATGAAATAAGTACTGTTTCGCAAATCATAAATGTAATTATATCTCTTTTGACCGGATCATTTTCAACAACATTGTCCTGAATTGTTTAAGAATTCATGGTTCGAAAATTCCGGACGTGATTTACACTCAGGTTTTGTGTCTTAGTGTAACGGACTTATTGGCTGGATTCTCTTGTTTAACACTGTTTGATTCAATTAACAGAAATGCGTATGCATGTAAGATCATTTTTACCCTGTTCAGTGTCGTCCAATTAGCTGTGTTTTTAAACCTAAGTTTTCTGTCTATCAGAAGGTGGATTATTCTGCGTAAAGCTGCACAGCCGTCCTCAGAATCTCCAAACATTCTTAAGTCAGCTACATTCAGCTTAATTTGTCCATGGCTTGCTAGTTTGCTGTGTCATTTGCCATTATGGATAAGAATAATATTTGCTGACTATTCCTTTGTAAATGGATGCATATCTACAAGCTTCTTTGAGAAAACACGGTTGCTCGTATTCAGTTCTTTTTTCATTGGTGGTTTGTTTCTATTGGCGACATTTTATGTTTGTTCGATGGTTGCTCTAAAACGTTTGCAGCAACCGAACGTGAACAATTTACAAGGCAGTTTTGCAGCGCAGGGCTTTTAACCATTTGTTTGTGGTCGTCGCCGTCACAAATGCTACATCTCTGCCTCTTGTAATATGACTGGTTCTGTTGTATTTTGATATATACGAGGATCCGGGAAAGCTTTTTTTTCTAGCCCAGTTACAAGAGTTGAATTCCTTATTTAATCCTATATTATATAGTGCAAAGATCAGGGAAATTCGATGTGCAGTAAGAGATAGTGTAACATCGTTCCTGGTTGGATTTCGATCATTATTAAGAGGAAATAATACCGAAACAAGTGGAAGTACATGAAAACGGGCAATA
>JAFMSR010002922.1:0-18768 GCA_022818135.1 Saxidomus purpurata | reverse complement strand
GTAAAAGGTGAAAACTCGGTCTTTACCATTGACTCATATGCATGGTTAACTTTATCTTAAATGAAACAAAAAGCTTTTAAAAACATTGGGAGATCGTCGTCTTCTTTCATTTCTAATCTTGGTTATTGTATTATTCAAACTTAGATAAATAGAGACCAGTGATGACAGTCGAGGAATCACCTTTCCCGAATGTAAATTATTTACCGGATGTGGGAAGCCAAGAATACAAGCAATTAATCTTTTATTTCATTGCAACTGTGCTTTTATTCATTGGAAACTGTAAACATGTCCGTCTTTCTTATTTATATCATGGCTACTGCATATTTGTATAGGAAAACACAGTACTGCTTAGACTGCATGTGCTCTATCTGTAATATAGAACATGATCTATCTGAATTAGAGAACACTTAAGATTTTTTTTATTGCCTAGATTTTTGTTTTACAATATTAATTTGGAAAAGTCTTAATCAGCCGGTCAAAAATAAAATAAAAAACAAATACACTTAAATGCTCCGGTATATATCAGTGTTCCCACTCAGTATTTTTTTCAAAGGCATACTTATCCCGTGGACACAAAAAGTGGGGGTAAATCTCAATTTTTGGGGTATGAAAATTATAAGATAGACAAGAGCTGACCGTTGAAAATATTTACAACCCGCGACAACCACTTGTTCTGAAATCGTTTGGGTACTTTTTCCGCCTTTTAACTTTTCTACTCGTAGTTGTGTCAGTACTCGTGGATGGCAACTCTTCACTTTTGTTGGGCATCATTTATTTTATTCGTTGCGAAGCCAAACACAATGCTTTGACTGCGACATTTTTGCAGACGAAGCTCGGATCATTAGATTGGTCACACTTTTAAAGTGCGAATATTATTTCCCAGAGCATTATAATAAAATACGCAACCCGTCTACATTTCATAACGGCAATGGTAAATCATCAGCAGTAACTGTTATGCCGATCAATTTGCCGAGAAAGTAGAATTTCCATGATCTATCTTTAGAACATACTGGGGGATTCAAGCTGAACCTATTCGTCCTCGGCATTTTGTATGCGTGCCATCTCGCACATGGTGAAAAATGTGATTTACATAATAATTCACGAGAGTGGGAACACTGTATATGATTTTGTACTTAAAAAAGCAAACAAGTACATGTATTGATTTTTTTTCAGTGAAAAAGATTGAGGCCTCTACCACACAATTTTGTTAAAGCGACTGCACTCCAGATGGCCAAATGACTTAAAAAAAATAAAATTTCAAATTTCAAGAAAATCAGTGTTGCATTTGTATGTTGGGCATTGAAATCTGACCACTGACATATTTTAAAGCTAAAAAAAACGCCGAAAAAATACTGTTTTTGATATATTTTCTATCACGAATTTCACCCCGTGACTAACGGGGTAAGTTTAAAAATATGTTTATTTTTATCTGAATCATCACATGATATTGTGGAGTCATCACGTGACATCGCCCATGACCGTTTGCACATGCAGAGATTAACGTCATTTAAACATTTCACAAAAGTTACAACATTTTTCATACATCATACGTCGATTTAATCGATGATACAGCCTATATATACACTTACCTCTTCAATATTTCGATGCTGAAGACTCTGCCATTTTGTTTTGTTTACATATAAATACAACGATCACGTAATCATTTCAAACTGCCCGCGTGACGGAATCCCCGCTATTTTTAAACGGGAAACCCATTCTCCGGGAAGATAAAAAACAACAGCAAAAGCTTTTATTTCTTAAAAACAATTCGTTTTTGACCATTATTAGACTTTAAATACACAAAGGATAATGTTTAAAGCGACTGCACTCCAAATTCTTAGTAAATTTTAATTTTTTGGTAAAATCAATATATATTCAATTTGTCAGCATCAAGATTATTTTCTTTGTGTAAGAGCTAAAAATAAAGGTAGAAAAAAAATATAAATTTACCCGAGCCAGGTTTTGAACTCGGACCTTTGCGCTTACAAAAAATTTACAGCGGCTTAACCTACTACACTACGGAGTCAGCTGATTTGATGCGAGTTAAAAATATTGATATACCAAAGAGTCCACCCCGTTAGTCACGGGGTGATATTTTCTACAATAAAAGTAAGCGAAACAACACATTTTAATTGTTTTTTTTGTTAGAAAACTTGTCACGTTATCATAATACAATGCCCCTGATACAGTAATGACAATTGTTTTCTTGAAATTGAAAATTTTCTTTTTTTAGCGTAACTTGTCCATCTGGGAGTGCAGTCGCTTTAAGGGTGAAAGCAAAGTTATTTATTTTGGGGGTTATCTGGAGTGCAGTCGCTTTAAGTCACATGATATTATGTCACACATTGTAGGGCATGAGAACTGTCAATCAAGCTTCAAGCTTTCTTCAAAATTGAGCTAAAATAGATAAGTATAAACTGACTAACTAGTAACTAACATGCCATGATACAAATCAGATAGAGTAACTGTTGGCTCGAATAATTATGTCATTTCTCGGAGGCATAGCCTCCTCGAAATAATATGATTATTCTCGCCAACAGTACTCTATCAAATACTTAAAACAGCAAGGCTTTTCATCAGGAAATTCGGAAAGGCCTTGGCCTTTCAATTGGGAAATTTATGCGAGATAAAAGTCCATTTTGGGAAAAGATTTACAATAATATTTTTCGTTATGCGACATTGACAACCGGAAGTCGAAATAAATTTACCTCCCCTGAGACATGGACTAAAATTCAGGCCCAGAATCTGATTAGACTGGTAATGCATAACATGCAGTACTGTGCACTGTTATGTGATAGTGCAACGAAAAATCGATACCACACAGATGCTTCCTCCAGAAATGCTGCAATCATGTAAACAAACTTCGGGAAAACTTACTATGCTGCATTTTAGGTAGTTGCTCTGCCATAGTTGGGAAAGAATACTATATTTTTGGATTGGGAAGTGGCCGAATATCAACTAGGTACTCTTGAATTTTTAATAACAAAACTGGGAATTCAACATAAAAAACAAAGATTTTTTTGTAACTTGCCAACGCCCTATATAGATCATCAAAAGTGTGCGGCCTGACTAGTTCATTTTGTGTTTTTGAAGATATGCTTTACTGTAGTGCCCGAAACACTAGTCTAAAATGCGCCTTTACGCGTTTAAGTATAAAACTGAAACTAATCAGCAAATTAACTTTACAGAGGCGCTAGTCTTGTAGATGTCTTTTTGAAATACAACAACATATTTTTATGCTTTAAACATGTTGTAATTGTTGTATTTTATTAGATTTTATGCGTGGTTAGAAAATGGTACGAAAATGTCCACATTTTGCCAAGTCGGTTCGCACCTGGGTACGAATAACTAAAAAATCACATTATAGATCATACATCATGGCATCTGTGGCCGAGTGGTTAAGGTCCCTGACTGCTGATCACTTGTCCCTCACCGCTGTAGGTTCGTGCCCTACTTTGGTCAAGTTCTTTTATGTCTGGAAATTACTATCTAGGTTCTACCCAGGAGCCTGCTCGTGACTGAAATAATGCCCGAATTGGCACTTAGGGTCTTCCTCCTCCATGAAAGCTGGAAGTTGCAATCATGACCTTAGCTGTTGATTGTGACATTAAATCCAAATCAATCGATTGGCACAACCCTGTTTAGTTTAGATATATAAACATGTATAGCACTGTCTAGTTGATTTCTTATCAAGACCCCTGTTTCAAAATTGACCATGATTTTACATCAGCTTAATATACTGGGAGGGGAAAATCTTCATGGCCTTGTTGACCTTTACCAAGATTGTGAAGATGACGAAACCCAGATCCAAATTGACCCTGTATTGGGGTCACTTTACTGTACATAGGTTTTAATATGAATTCTTTAATGATTGTCTTCAGTGGACCGTAGTGATAGCCAGTCAAACAGTATAGGGCCATATCTTTGCTATTGAAAACAAAAACATGCACAATGATTTCATGCAAATCTATGAGATTAGTTGACAACAATATTATTTGTTCAAAGGGATAACAAGAACTGGATAGCCAAGAGTGCAGATCATGATCAATTAAGCAAGGTGATCAGTCGCAAATGCAGGATCAATTGTTGCTCAGCAGTGCAAGGGTTAATTTACAATTTTGCTAAAGAATGAAAATATCACTAACATTTGTAGCTCCACTGGACAAAGTCCTTTGTCCAGCAGAGGTCATGTCATGATCATGATGATGGTGGTTTGTCCGTTTTCTGTCTGTCTGTAAACTTTACCTCAATATTCTACAGGTCACAAACTGAAACACTAATCAATCCATATATAATTACTATCTTAAGTTTTTCACATCCCATTTTCTAAAATCAGTCTACTGTCAAAGACATAATCAGGTTTAGAAAAATACTTTCTCAGCAAGTATAAATAATTGTAAATTTCATTTTTAGCTCGACTATTCGAAGAATAAGGAGGCTATTGCACTCGCCTCGGCGTCTGCGTTGGTTAAAGTTTTTTTTAAATGTCAAATATCTTGAATACTATCAAAGGTATTGACTTGAAACTCAAAGTATATGTCTACCATCAACATCTACATCTGAAGAAACAATCCCCATAACTCTGTTTTGATTTTTGACAGATTTATGCCCCTTTTTAACTTAGAATTTTTGGTTAAAGATGTTTGATTCAAATATCTTGAATACTATCGAAGGTATTGACTTGAAACTCAAAATATATGTTAACCATCAACATTTACACCAGAGGAAACAACTCTGTTTTGATTTTTGACAGATTTATGCCCATTTTTAACTTAGAATTTTTGGGAAAAGATTTTATAAAGTCAAATATTTTGAATACTTATAAAGGTATTGACTTGAAACTCAAAGTATGTGTCCACCATCAACATCTTCACCTGAGGAAACAATCCCCATAACTCTGTTTTGATTTTTGTTAGATTTATGCCCCTTTTTAACTTAGAATTTTTTGTGAAAGATTTTTATAAAGTTGAATATCTTGAATACTTTCAAACGTATGGACTTGAAACTTAAAATGTATGTTTACTATCAACATCTTCAGCAATGTTTTTTTTATTTTTGACATATTTATGCCCCTTTTTAACTTAGAATTTTGTCACAGTTTTTACCAGACTATTGTATGGAAATACTCTAAATGGCTTACTTTAATTTGAAATACCATTGAATAATTATGCGGTCATGCTTTTTTAATTTTATACATATAAAGTTTGAAACATTACAAAGTTATGCATGATCAAATATACAAGGTCATTCTTTGAAATTATCCCCCCCCTTCTCATCCCAGTTGGCTTACAGAATCCAGAGTGAGGCTTTGCATGTAATGTAAATTTACAAAGGTCTTTGAACAAGTTTCATATCTTTGACCTTAATTCTTATAGACAATTACACATTACACCAGTCCTGTTCTTAGACAAAAAAACCCATTTTACCGACAATAATACTACAAGCTTTCGAATAGTCGAGCGTGCTGTCATGAGACAGCTGTTGTTAATGTAACATTTAGATGTCATGAATACAATTTAACAACACTAGGTCTGATAAGACCCTGCATAATTACTGGTATGTGTCTAAATACTTTTTTTCATGCGACAACAGTATTTACAGCGCTTTATTTAGGATTTACTTAAATATTTCACATTATACAGCAAGTTTTCATAACAATTCAAATTAATGTATTTATATTATATCAAACAGACTATTTGCAAAACTAATTCTTATTTAGAAATTGTGTGACAGTTGTGGAAGTTTTTTGGGAATTATGTATTTGTTACCTAAATATAACACAAAATGCAGATTTTTATTCTTACCAATCAGTTGAACTCTAAAAAAGATTAAGTTCTTTGAAAATTACTTTCTATAACATAAATGTTACAGTACTTGGTTAATGATTAGTTAAGAGTATGTATCTCTACAAGTCTAAAATGAAAAAGAAAGTTAATTTTAAGAAGTGCACAGGTTTATTTTTTTTATCAGGCTGTAGCAAATTTGTTAGTTTATATCACTCAAAACTGTAGGTTAATGATTTGAATGCATTTACTGCAATAAATGAATACCATTAAACATGATTAAGTTATTGTCTATCAAGTACTAGTATTTACCTACATGACCTTTGAAAATTTCAGTTTTAAAAGCTATGCATGGCATAGATCTATTAAGACTATTGGGCTTCATGTTAAAATTTTAAAAGCATTAGTTTAATTATCAATACTTATCTTAATTTTTTGGCAAATTTATTTGAAGTTCAGTTACCAACTTTTATAAATTTATTGTACATGTTGTAACAGTAGCTGAGACAAAAGCTAGTCCATCACTGATGTCTTAGGAACCATGTGGTCACATTACATGATATTATGCAATATTATGCAATGTTTTCATAAGCTACATTTTTCAACAGGACAGTATTGCCCTTGGCAATATACAAGGGTCATAAAACACTACACTGATTGGCTTGGGTCACTAAGTTTGTATAATTATGTGCACATCATAATTATGAGATAAATTATTATTATTGAATGGTTTCTGATATACTGATCTGTTATATCCAAGATTGTATTACTGTCATCAAAAGTTATATCAATGACTTAGATACTGACACATACAAAATCATTAAATGTTATGATGTTCAATTTGGCTTTAGAACAAATTAAGAAAAAAGTACTTTAATCCTTACTGTATGACTGATTCAATCTTTCCATTTCTCTGTAAGAAATGAGTTAAAAGCTTGACTTAAGACAATTAGGGATTACATTATTCTTGAAAAGTTCACTTGTCGTTAGGGGTGTTTACAACTGTTAATATTAGTAGTTATCAAAATCATTATCTAATTGAGTTAATTATCATGACTGAAATAGGATAAAGCCTATAATATAGACAGTGTAGAGAGAAAATGTCAAACCTTCATTGATTTAGGTAGACTAGGATACAAGTTTATTTGTTAATTACTCTTTAGCCTACTCAAAGCTTTGTTGAATGTGTTCCAGGAAAGTGATTATAAATATGTATGAAATAATTAATATTTTTTTTCATTTTTGTTTTCAGACCATAGATATGTGTCACAAGCTTGGCATTCCTGTGTCACAGACGGCAATGTACAACAAAAAGGAATAAGCTGCTGCCTTCCATGATAAAGAAAACACCCCCTCAAAATAAGGTCACTTTTGATTTATCAAATTTCAAACAAATTGAAGAATTCTTACTGTTTTGTAATTTGATTGCCATTTCAATTGTGAAACAACTGCATACTTCTAAGTAATTTTAGTGAAAAGAATTAACAATTTTCCATAAGATTTTTGTGCCAACTAATTAAATCACACTTAAAGATGTATTAGGGCCTTCAGATTGCTCAAGATTTTGAAAATACATGTAGTTATATATTATACGGTATGTTAACAAATACATGTATGAACAATTACTTTCATCAGATAATTCTTTTTTCTACAGATCACACTTTTTTCTACAGATCACACTATTGCTGATGTAATGACTGGATATATTTTTGAGAAAACGTAATGGAGCCTTTCGTGATTAACTTCCAGCAAAGATTGCATCCTTTGATAGGTACAGATAAACAGAAGGCAAATTGGTTAAAAGAGAAATGACATGTATGTGAAAATTACATGCCATTGTAATACTGTAAAGTCAGTCGTGTTTGAGCAACTAAAATATTTTTAGTCACATGATGTGCTCGAGTGTATGAAAATAAGTAGTCAATATATTATGTCTTTTTGTGTTGAAAGAAAATAAACAGTAAAATGGTGTAAAAGATATATTGTTGGAGGTCATGAACGGATAGTCACACTAGAGAATGATTGTGAAAGGCCACCTAAATAACAACAGATGAATTCAGCTGCACATTATGATTATCTTAGAGCACAAAGATGGGAAAAACATGAGAAATTACCTTGATCAAAGTGATCAAAGAAATTGGGTTGAATGAATGGAAACACATGAAAGCAAAGAGGCTGATATTAATATGTGCCATACTGCAAACTGTGGTGGTGAAATCCATATGAAACTTCTGTCAGTGTGCATTGTTAAGGATGTATCCTGAACAGTGTTTTTTTTATGTCAGTGTTAGAGGTGTCATGATTCATCGCGGTTCATGATACACTGCAGTTTCTTTTACGGCAAGCCGTTACCAAAATTTTGTCTGTACAGTACGGCACAGTATTAATTTTACTGTTTTCAGTGTAAAAGGAAGTAAACCCTCTGAAGAGCTCAAATAATTTTTTTTGTTATCAACCAGTGGTGTAAATTGTAACTTGTTTAAGTTATTTTGAAAATAACTACAGTAAGTGATAATTGAAACATTTTGTCAATAAAATTGCTTCCCTTTGCTGAAAGAAATAACTCCCTTGAAAGTTGAGGTGACCAAAGTAATGGGTCATTGGGACGTTCTGATAACAACTTGTACAGGTAACAATTCAACATTTCAGTTTTTCCTGAATTTCTTCATTACAAGCAGATTACCTCAGTCTTATAATAATGCAAATGCCTTTAGATAAGAGAGAGAAATGCAAGTTCTTTCTTTATAGCTGACAGTAATGACTTCAGTTTGACACAATGGATTTATTGGCAAACTTGTCTTAGAGATGACCTGAAGAATGTCCTACTTCAGAAGGTTTTGTCGTGGCAGAAGTTATTTTAGTGAGTGATGAGTAAAAGATAAATATAACTGGTAGAAGTTATTTTCAAAATAACAAACAAGTTACAACCCTGACTGGTTATGGTGATTTTCAGATAGGTGCTTCCCAACCTATTTTTATATAAAAGGAAATTAACAATTCACTTTTTTGTAAATTACAAGTTTAGAACAGTAAATTGTGTTCAGTATCAATATTACTTATATGAATTAAATACATTAAATTATATTACATAAATATAACAACTGTTATTTTCATTGACTATATTCAGTTGTAAGCACTAATTATACCCCTGAAACAAAGTTTAGGGGGGTATACAGGAGTCACTCGGTGGTTGGTTGGTCGGTCGGGCGGTCTGTTGCATTTTCCTTGTCCGGAGCATAACTTGAAAACTACTAGTTGGAATTCAGTACAACTTCATACAATGGTCAAGCACATTGAGAGAAAGTGCAGTGCACAAGAATTATAACTCCATCTTGAATAATTACAGAGTTATTGCCCTTTGTTACTTTTCCTTTCCGGAGCATAACTTGAAAACTACTGGTTCAATACAACTTCATACAACATGTACAATGGTCAAGCACATTGAGAGGAAGTGCAGTGCACAAGAACCATAACTCCATCTTGACTAATATCAGAGTTATTGCCCTTTGTTACTTTTCCTTGTATGGAGCGTAACTTGAAAACTACTGGTTGGAATTCAATACAATTTCATACAATGATCAAGCACAGTCAGAGGAAGTGCAGTGTACAAGAACCATAACTCTATCTTGAGTATTTACAGAGTTATTGCCCTTTGTTACTTTCTTGTCCGAAGCATTACTTGAAAACTACAGGTTGGAATTCAATACAACCTCATACAATGGTCAAGTACATTGAGAGGAAGTGCAGTGCACAGGAACCGTAACTCTACTTTGACTCATTACAGAGTTACTGCCCTTTGTTACTTTTCCTTGTCTAGAGCATAATTCGAAAACTACTAGTTGGAATTCAATACAACTTCATTCAATGGTCAAGCTCAATGAGAGGGAGTGCAGTGCACAGGAACCAAAACTCCATCTTGACTAATTACAGAGTTATTACCCTTGATACTTTTGCTTGTCTGGAGCATAACTTGAAAGCTACTGGTTGGAATTCAATACAACTTCATACAAAGGTCAAGCACAATGAGAGGAAGTGCAGTGCAAAAGAACAATAACTGTATTTTAACTCATTTCAGAGTTGTTGCCCTTTGTTGAATTTATTGTCCGGAGCATTATTCGAAAACTATTGGTTGGAATTCAATACGATTCCATACAATGGTCAAGCACATAGGAAGGAAGTGCAATGTACAAGAATCATAACTCTTTTTTGACAAATTACAGAGTTATTGCCAAGAACAATATCTCTTTTTAGTTTGTTTGCAAGGTATTCTGTTACTACGAAATTCCTCAGTTTATAAAGCAGTCTTTCGGGGGTATTAATCACATTTAGTGAAAGCTCTAGTTTACAATTTTGACTCGTTTTCACGAAGCTATTCATAGACTTTGGTCCAGGGCTCAAAAATATTTTGCATCCCACATACATGTACTTGTCGCAGTGATGAATAAAAGGGATTTTTGCGACATGTATTTCAATGCTCCCGAAGGAACTTTGAAAGTTTGGTCCACATCTTGATGGTCCAGGTCACAGACTGGGAGACACTACTTTTGGGGCATTTGTTACTTTCCAATGACAGCCTTAACGACTTGTTTTCTAAATATTTTTATTAACATCACACTAATTGATTTGAAGTGTTATTTTTTCCACTGCAAAAAACTTTAAGCCAGAGATACGGCAAATCCCCCTTGCACATCTTTTGAGGCTAGGCACTTAGAAAATATCCCACTGTATTATCCAATTCATTCCTCTGTACACTATAGTGCTTAGAGGTGGCGGTCCATGCCAATTAATGTGTATTCTATGCCCTAATGGGTAAAGGAAAATAGCCATGATATTGTCTCTTACTAACTTTATGTAATGGACATTTTGTAAATTTGAAAGAAGACTACCATTTGCAATGAATGCTCTGATAAATTAATACAATGGACTGTACCCATAACCTTTGCACACCGGCATATTTTGTTACAAACTCGACAGACATGCATGTGTTTTTGTAAACCCTGTACATCACGTTATGCTACTTTCGGTTTACTGTGCGAGTTGTATACGTCAGCAAATAGATTGAGCTGTCACATGAAAGTAAAATTTCCATTGGCCCACCTACAGAGGTCACGCGCAGGGGTCACCCTGTCTGCTAACCTGCGCATGGACTTTTTTTTTTTTTGCTAACGAGAGGTCAATTTTAAGCGTTCTCATAAGATGTCAATATACCTAGGTTTGAGTACGACATGTCTGCTTTATGTCTATGAAAAAATATTTGCACACGCTCAAAACACTATCCCACAGGGAACATTGGTAAAATGAAAATTTTCAAAGCTGGTAAAATTGTGTCCAAGGTCATTTTCAAGGTTGTCTTAAAGTGTCAGCATTTGCCTCGGACGTCTGAGATTTCAACATTCAGGGGCTGTCGGCATAGCCTTTACATTCATACAGACAAAACGTGTTCCATACGGTAACTGTCACTTCTATGGAAGGCCAAACCTGTCTTAACCCGCGTATACGGTTTATTACGTTATAGGCGTTCAAAGGATATGTAATTTCTGTATAAATATTAAAGTCCCAGGATCACTTAAAATGTACTGATACAGTCACATAAATTTATTGATAGTATAATGATAGAATCATGTTCTATTCACTCTAAAACAATGACGTTGACATAATTAAGCCTTTCTTTTGTATTCAAGTTTTTTTCTTTCAGAAAAAGAGTTGCCATTTGCAAAAGCATTGAAAAAAAATTCTGCACTATGTTTCTGATATGTACTTATCAATTTAAAAAGCAAAGTTTGGAATGGTTTTGGCACAAATAAAGGTCTTTTCTGTCAGCAAGACATCTTTCTTGATAAAATGAAAGCTACTTGTAAATGTGATCCTGGGACTTTTAAACATGACTTATTCTTGAAATATTCGTCGGGCTTAAATTCTAATTTAGTATTTGATTTGATGTTGTTGTTTTTTAATAAATTGTTTTTAATCAACATTGGGATATTTATCGTCAGTGGCGGTGCCAAAATGAGAAAATTATGATTAATAATAATTAAAATCATTACGATTTCGTGGTCCGAAGTGTCACATAATATTTTGCTATAATATTTTCATGGTCCGAAGTGCCATATCAGAGTTTGCGACAATATATATTCATGGTCCGAAGTGTCTATAAATCTGGTCCGAAGTGTCCGTAAAATGTGGTCCGAAGTGTCCATGGTCCGAAGTGGGTCGGCACCGGCACAGAGACTTTGTCTTGCGTATAATAACTAGTATTCTGGGCTGATGTTTTCATTTTAATAAAATTGGGTATTTTCCATACTTCATTGGATAAAATCTAAACATGCCGATTACCGACTTCCTTTAGCATCAGCGAGGTTAATTGGATGATAGGAAAAGTACGACTATTGGCGAAAAATGCAAGTGATTGATTGAAATATGCTAGAATTGACCAGGTGTTATCCAGAGCAAAACATACATGTAGCCCAATGATAAATGCGCCTGCACGTTTCACGCTCAGCGACTACACGTTGGGCATGCGCACTAGCAATTGCACGGTTTCCTATGCGCTGCACGCTGGGCATGCGCACTAGCAATTGCACGGTTCTACACGCTGCACGCTGCACGCTGGGCATGCGCAGTAACATACCGTGCAACACGATCGTGTCCGACACGCGTGCAAAACGCTTTTTCACGCAAACACGGGGAACCTACACGCAGGCGCCACTGTAGATGGTCAAATATTCTGCTATACATCTAATTTCATGAAAACATGGTAAAACTTTTTTATGTACACATGCATTTGTATTTTTATTATCTTTTACAGGGAAACAGTCAGTTATTTACCTTTTAGATAAAAGTCAGTGCACTAGAAAAGTAGCAATGAATGCACAATAAAACTTTTCAGTAAAGCTGAATATCAGGTTGTTTGCAAGATGCATAATTACACAACGAGTCAATGATGTATTTTTTATGGTTTGTAAGGGTTTCAAATGCCTCAACCGTGCATTTGTAACAGAAATACAATTGAATTATCATACAACAGTAATATAATCTCCGAAGTTTTGATTTAAATTAAAAAAAACACAAAACACATATAAGAGAAATGTTCAAATATGAATGCATCTAAGCACATAAAAATGTATCCTTGATAGATTTCAATGAACATTTTATTTTGTCCTCACCTCCAACAGATATGCAACGTTTCAGTCTTCTAATCCAATCCTTGAAGGCATTTTATTCATAGTCTTTTCTAGGTATACTATGAATACAGTGGACTATTGCAGAACCGAGGTGTTTGCGCTGGACAAATTTTCGACCAGAAAGGTATTCTTTTAGCCTTGGGAACAAGAAGTCACACGGGGCAAGGTCAGGCGAATACGGAGGGTGAAAGAGCACAACAACCTTTCGCTGCTTCAAAAAGTCTTGTACAATAGACGCCTTGTGCAGGTCTTTGATTTTTTAAATATGTCTTCAGTTTTCGAAGAACTTTAGACTTGTAAAACTTCGCATTTACGGATTTGCCTACAGCAACTTGAATAGCAGGACTCTGATCTGTGAAGAATTTGGCATACATTACCTACTTGACACTCATGGTCCGCTTTGCAATGCATGATCTTTTACCAGACTTTGTTGCCCATATTTTGTTCTGAATCTTTCGTCTGGGCTCAAAAAAGTGAACCCATGTTTCATCACCAGTGACGACATTTGCAAAAGACTGTGCATTGTAATTTGGAAACTGTTTAAGCAACATTTTCGCGCATTGCACGCGTGACTTTTTCTGCTCATCTGTCAAGAAAGGGAAAGCCATCTAGCACAGATCTTTATCATTTTCAAATTACGTTTCAGAATTGCATGAGCTGCTCCTAATGAGATGTCAACCATACTGCATGTAGCTATTTGCCTAGCGGTGTATCTTGCATCAGTAGCAACTTTTTCTTTCGCTCTAGCAACAATCATGACAGACGTTGCTGTTTTTCGGCCGACGGCCATGTTGTGCATCTTCTGTTGAAACTAACCCACATTTGAATTTCTTTAACCAACAAATAACTGTCGAAAAAGACATTTCATTATGCCAATAAACAGAACATATTTCATCAAAAACTTATTTACACCCTATGCCAAAAATACAACGATTCTTAATAAAGGACCTTATTTCAACGGCGTACGCTGACCTTCTTCCAACCACTTTTTTATAAGTATACAAGAGTAGGTAATGTTTAGCGATAGCGATATTTTCATACTCTGTTTTAAAAATATTATATCAGTGTATCAGTGACTTACGTTCAGCATCTGTAAGTATTCTTGCTTATATAGTATTTATCTGTTTATATCGTATGCATAATACAGTAGTCGGAACGTAACAGTTTTCACACGGAGTGCACGATACACGCACGATATACGCACGATACACGCACGTTAGACGCACGTTACACGTTCGGTTAATACACGATGAACGATTCAGAACGATACACGATATGCACGATGTACGAAGCGCACGCTACACGATAAACGGATTACACGTTATACGATCACTTTGGGATTTCACATTTTATCTAAATTTAGACCTTTTAATCAGACCGAAAGAATCAGATCAATTCAAGCTTCGTACCTTAACAATACAAAATGACATCGATAAGTGTCAAAGATCAACAGTTTTCATATCACAGTATGTGTCAAATTTGAACACCTGTCGGAGTGACTTTGGCAGGAAATTGATCCCGATGTGCGAGAAAATGGGCGTAATTAAAGTTAATTGCCATCAACACTTTTCGTTAAATAAATTCTACATTAAAAGGCACTTTTTTAGGACCGTGGCATATATTATTAAATGTTCAAATATAATAATCTTATACTGGAACCTTGAGGGGGGGGGGGGGGGGGGGGGGGGGGGGGGGGGGGGGGGGGGGGGGGGGGGGGGGGGGGGGGGGGGGGGGGGGGGGGGGGGGGGGGTTGGGGGGGGGGGGGGGGGGGGGGGGGGGGGGGGGGGGGGGGGGGGGGGGTGGGGGGGGGGGGGGGGGGGGGGGGGGGGGGGGGGTGGGGGTGGGGGGGGGGGGGGGGGTTTTTTTTTTTTTTTTTTTTTTTTTTTTTTTTTTTTTTTTTTTTTTTGGGGGGTTTTTTTTGGGGGGGGGGGGGGAAAAAAACCAAAAACCTCCGGGAAGTTTTTTTTGGGGGGAGAGTATTAAGTACGTATTATTTCAATGTAGTTTAATTCCTGGCACGCAGTTCCATATACTTAATTTATGTCACTGCTACCGTTCTTTTAGATTCAAAACCTCTGTCAAGGTGGTTGGGGTAATACTACATGGGGGTAGTAATAAATTGGAAGTAAAATTAAACAGACTGTTATGTATATAACTTTTCTCACCCATTTTGGGATACAATTTGTAAACCTTTCTAGGATATGAACCAAAAACAGGTTAAAACTCATTTGCAAAATTATTTTGGACCCTCTGTATAATAATGGAGTGGTCCCCAATTGCATGACATAACTCTGCATCCAGTGGTGGATAGCAGATTCAATTAGAACCCTGGAGAAGACACATCTCACAGCCTAGATTATACAGTCTCAAGATGCCATATTTGGTGTTAACACATACATGTATGTACATGTAACATATAATCTTATATGGAATTATATGTTTATTTGACATACTTATGATGAAGGAGATACAATGAACATCAATGCATGGTTAATCATTGGGCAGAAAAATGATGTAAATTCCATTTTTAATTTATGTGATGGCATTTTTTACATAAGTAGTTTCATCAGTATAAAGGCTATTAGACTTTTAGCATTTAGATGTACACATATTTCCAAGGTAAAACCTCAATAACTATGAGACTGCAGAATAGAGCTCAGCACAGATGGTACTCATGCTTTTGGAGTAATATTTTGGAATCTAGATATGTAGAAAGATCTAAAAAGATCTATATTTGTTCAAATTAATGTAAGCTAGGCATTCAAGGAAACTATCAGAGATGAGGAACAAATTTAATAAACCGGACAGAGTTCAAGCACCGCCTCTGCCACACTTACAGGTAAAAAAGCCCTTTGAAGGATTTCTAAAATGGATTCAATTTATGAAACTAACGAGAGGAGATCTGTCAGAAGTTCTATATGACTACATAACTATACAACCGGTCTACTGAGACCAGAGTAAATTGTGACTTAGTAATAGATGTGATGTTCATATCATTTTTTTTATTAAGCTATTAAGATTACAAACTAAACACAATTAATTTAGAGGTGTTCAAAAATAAAACTACTGAAAAATAGGTGTTAGCCGGTATCACTGGATTTACGGGAAGTCCACAGAAGCACCATTTTGTCATCTTGGCCTTTGAAATCTTATTTTAAAAATGTTTTATTCATACAAAACGATGATGGTACTTTTCTAGTGATATCATGGATATTATACTAGTGTATACTAAAATAACTAAGCTCTTTGCAGAACTTACTACTTTAATGTTATTTATGAAAGTTAAACATTTTACCTAAACATGGGGTTTCAGGTAGGATCTTTAGTAAAAGAACTACTTGTAATACTAAAATACAATTATTAATCAAGTGTGAGGGTTCTCACAAAACGGATATATATTACAAATCTAATAAAACCTATTTCAAGGTATACAACTTGATTAAAATCATTTTTTTCTATGTGCCCCCTTCTGAAGTAAGAGTCTGTTATAGTTAAACTGGTAAGAAAGATGCAGGTGATCAGATTTAGCATCTGTATGGCCAGTTGCCAGTCCAAACCGGCAAGGATCTACTTACTGATCATGATAAAAGGGTTGATGTTTCATTCAACTGGAGGTAGTAGGAGTAGGTTTGTAAGCAGAAACCGGATTACATTTATCCTGAACCCGCCCCCTACCCCTTCCGTCCCCCACAGATTACAGATGATAGCCAGTGATATTTGTTTAATTATAATTATTATATGGTTCCATACAGACCATACAGTATTAAATTATATATAAGATATAAATTACAGTTACAGTATTTTATAACTGAAACAGGCATGTAACAGGTACAGTGGTTGGGAAATCTCTACTGACATGTCACCTGTCACGCCCTGCTAATTTCTGTTATATGCTAAATAATAACAAGATTGAATTTTATGTGTTTGGTTGCCAAAATAAATCAACACCCACTAACCAGTTGAAAGGCTTGTTTACTGCTACAATTAAAATACTAAGTACTTGCTGAATATAAAACAATTGCATTTATACAAGAATTGTTTAGGATTTGGACTAGTGACCTACAGGAAGGGGTCTGATAGCAACTGGGGTAAATTGTAAATTAGGTCACTAAATTTTATCAGTCATTTGACAGTCTACTATGTTATTTTCAAACAACCTCTATACACATTTACTTAGGGCTTTTCTTGGACTGAGAATAATCATTAATAGTGAAACCATGCAAGTCCAAGCTTATCCATTTCTGGCTTGAATTTTAGTCTCTGTGTGGTGAAAGCTATGCAGTCAAATAGCCAGTGAGGGGTGTTACATTCTACAATGCACTTAATGCAAACCTGGTCAACCCAAAGTATGTACCAACCTGAGCTGGTTGGTAATAAGTTTGCACCCAGACTAAGACTAGTGACTGATTTGTCCATGTAATTTATCGAGTATCCCATAGGACGGCCAGGTCGCGCTGTTTTGCGGCAAAATATATTTTCTAAGTTTCAATATCTCTATACCATCCATCCAGGATAGTGGTTCGAATCCTGGCATATATTCCTGTGGGTGAGTATTGAATGTCCTGGATGATGGCCCCTAAACCAGGCCCCTTTTGTCTGCATTATCTGCTCTCATTACCAGATATTATTATTAACCTACATGAGCTGGGCACTATGACATGGTAACTGGTGAGCCTGTTTTTAGGCTTTGATAAAATTTATGAATAATAATAATGTTTTCAATCACTCTGGTCTAGAATGACTGTTGATTTTATTTCATTGAGACCAGAGATGAAAGTGAATCTGAAAATACAATATAGCAAGTTTTTTAGGTTGATGATGTAAAAGCCAGCTCAATGCAGTGTCTATTATTATCATTTCTGTTATATAAATGCAAGAACCAGTTCTAGAGTATTCCTGATAAGTGGAACAATAATTTGCCAATCTGCCTGTAATGGCAACATACCTGTTTAGATGGATTACAACAGCTTACGATACTATACCAGAGCCTGGATTTTTAGACCCATCTGTGTATTTATGTAGATGTCCAGAGTAAAAATATTAATATTCATTTGAGTTTCTAACTTTGCGTGATGTGGTATTCAGATTTGTTCATTTTGTTTTCATAGGGCACTTGTAGGAGGATCTTACAAAATAGCCGTGCTCAAGTTCAAACAGGTAGGCAGGAGTAGAGGACAACGGAATAAGGGCCAGCTGGAGGCCTTTATTTTGGACAATATACGGACCCTGTTTTGAATGACATCGAGGCTTTTGATGAGACTCAAACTAATTAATTAGTCAAAGACACTACCTTATTACCTTTCTCTTTATGTCAGCTAACGGATATATTATTCCAATCAGGCAGCATAATTCATAGTTTTAATTCAATATCGGGAAATTTAAAAGGATTATCAAGATTACCCGAAACAACTTTTTATTGGACTTTAAATAATTTCGTAAAAGTGTAGTTGATTCGGCGTATTATTTGCATCTAGCCAATTAAAAACTTATTAACATCATACATGCACCCACGATATGTTGCTTCGGTGCAGGCGTACCTTGTCTGCTGCACTTTAAGGAATGCATTGACAACAGCAGTTTAGATAAAAAAAAATGTCCTTTCCGTTGCAAACATAGACCTAAATTTCGGGTATGAGGTGAAAATGTCTTCGACCTGTCCCGGAAGTCTTTCTCGCCCGCAACTACACTAAATGATATAAACTGAAATCAGCACTTTTTTTGAGGGAGATGTACACGCTAAGTAAAATGATTAACTACGGAATACTCCATCGAATCGTACGTATATCGTATGGATTATCGTGCAT
>JAFMSR010002921.1:0-18794 GCA_022818135.1 Saxidomus purpurata | reverse complement strand
GGAAAAAAAGAATCAAAGGGCAATAACTCTCTTATGAGTCAAGAAAGATTTATGGTTCTTGTACACTACACTTCCTCTCATTGTGCTAGACCATTGTATGAAGTTGTATTGAATTCCAACCAGTAGTTTTCAAGTAATGCTCCGGACAAGGAAAAGTAACAAAGGGCAATAACTCTGTAATGAGTCAAGATTGAGTTATGGATCTTGTGCACTGCACTTTCTTTCAATGTACTTGACCATTGTATGAAGTTGTATTGAATTCCAAGAAGTAGTTTTCAAGTTATGCTCCGGACAAGGAAAGGTAACAAAGGGTAATAACTCTGTAAATACTCAAGATAGAGTTATGGTTATTGTACACTGCACGTCCTCTCATTGTGCTAGACCATTGTATGTAGTTGTATTGAATTCCAACCAGTAGTTTTCAAGTAATGCTCCGGACAAGGGAAAATAACAAAGGGCAATAACTTTGTAATGAGTCAAGATAGAGTTATGGTTCTTGTACACTGCACTTCCTTTCAATGTACTTGAACATTGTATGACGTTGTATTGAATTCCAACAAGTAGTTTTCAAGTTATCCTCCGGATAAGGAAAAGTAACAAAAGGCAATAACTCTGTAATTACTCAAGATAGAGTTATGTTTCTTGTGGACTGCACTTCCTCTTATTTTGCTTGACCATTGTATGAAGTTGTATTGAATTCTAACCAGTAGTTTTCAAGTTATGCTCCGGACAAGGAAAAGTAACAAAGGGCAATAACTTTGTAATGAGTCAGGATGGAGTTATGGTTTTTGTGCACTGCACTCCCTCTCAGTGTGCTTGACCATTGTATGAAGTTGTATTGAATTCCAACAAGTAGTTTTCAAGTTATCCTCCGGATAAGGAAAAGTAACAAAAGGCAATAACTCTGTAATTACTCAAGATAGAGTTATGTTTCTTGTGGACTGCACTTCCTCTTATTGTGCTTGACCATTGTATGAAGTTGTATTGAATTCTAACCAGTAGTTTTCAAGTTATGCTCCGGACAAGGAAAAGTAACAAAGGGCAATAACTTTGTAATGAGTCAGGATGGAGTTATGGTTTTTGTGCACTGCACTCCCTCTCAGTGTGCTTGACCATTGTATGAAGTTGTATTGAATTCCAACAAGTAGTTTTCAAGTTATGCTCCGGACAAGGAAAATGCAACGGACCGCCTGACCGCCCGACCGACCGCCCGACCGACCGACCAACCACCGGGTGACTCCTATATACCCCTAAACTTCGTTTCGGGGGTATAAATATTCTGATGACAAACGGATATAAACTATTCGAGTAAAATAGCGGACAAAATTAAGCGTATACCACCCAGTTGATGGTCTCTAGAAACTGGCGTATAAAAACATTCATTCATTTCATTTAGCTTTAACTGACGTATGTATTTGATTTAAAGAACTTATGGCCAAAAATGCCTCATTATACCACAATTTATCAATGTAGAGGCTTTCTGTTATAAATCGCATTGTACAACAACAATTCTACATAGATTATTGAATGGTTTACGGTACTGCAGTATATCTTAAAATTAAACTCGGAATGCATAGCTGAAACTTTTAGGTTTATAATATGTCCAAAGATTCTATCTTTTATGTTTTGTAGGTTATTAAGTTTGACTTCAGTTATAGTCCCTTTAAAGTTGTATTAGTTTATACTAATTTATTTATTCTCGATTGCGAAACAAGTTCTTACAACTTATATTAATCGCTCTTGGGACTCATTCCAGATGGAACCAACCTCGAAGAGAGAGGCAATTTGGATTAATGTGTGCCTTGCCTAAAGACACTACCGACATGGCGATGGTAGGGATCGAACCCGGGGCCCTTCGATCCTGAGGCGAACGCGCTACCACTACGCCACGGCGGCTCCACAAAGATTTTTATTAATGAGGGATTTTCAAATATCGGTGATGAAGTTACCAGTGGAAATGTTGAAACAACCTGTTGCATGACATTTCGAAACAATATACCAAAAGTTGTTCATAAGTTTGAGACAATCTCGATTTGCCGTAACCAAAGTGAAACTATCCGTATATTTTTGGTCCCATATCCAGGTTTTCTAAAAAATATTTGAGATGCCATATTTGATTGCATGTACAAAGAAGACATTTCTTGTTAAATGACGATCCGGCGAGTTACTACAAATTTTTCAAATGGGCTAGTGGGTTGCCATACATTAGTTTAGACATCTTTTCAGATGTAAATGGGTATGAAAAGTGTCCGAATGAAGTTTTATTAACAAATGTATATCTTTATTGTTAGCAAACAGTGTCTGACACTGGAAAACTTGCCATGACGAGCACTTAAGAACTGCATTTGCTTTCTTTTATGATTTATTGTTGTAGAAGTTAAACGTCAACTTCAGCCATATTTGGTCAGTTTAAAAGGCGGGCAGTTTACATAACATCGTCCTAGGAAGAACCAGTACCATGCTCCGAGTCTCCACAAGACACTGCCAACTTCACCAATTAAAGACACTGTCAACTTTACCACTTAAAGAGACAAAGTTGGAGGTTACAGTGATTTCAAGTCAGCGACTCTAACCATGAGACGAGCAGGCATTAACACAATTCGCTTCTGACCTTATATTTGAGGCAGGGTTTAATTATTTAATTATTATTTAAAGAACTAAAATGGCTACCCTTTTGCCGAAGAAATAAATATCATATTGGTATACTAGTGTATAAAACACTTCATAATTTATCCCCATTGTACATGAAAGATATTTTAGCAACAACAGCTAATAAAACACATTATGAGCTCAGATCTTCATGTAAAATGATATAGCTCAACCTTTTGTGAAGTCACGATTTTCCAAAAGTACTTTTCAATACTTTGCAGTACACGTGTGGAACAGTCTACCATATAAAATACGAAGTGCTGATAAGTTAACGCAATTTCGTTCTAAACTGAAAACTTATCTCGTTAGTAGCAGCCCTTAACAGGTTTTGGTCTTTTCTTCTTGAAAGCAATTTGAATAGATAGACAGTTTTTATTTTATTCTATTTCATTTGATCATTGTCTGATATATGTTTGTGTAAATGCCTGTTCATTTGTATGAATGTTGTTATTGTGTTTGAAGGCCTCGAGGAAGATAGGTCACAACTATTCGAGTCACCTTCATTAAATAAAGAATATTATTATTATTATTATTATTTCTTATTTTCATGCACATCTGCACAGCGTGTGTAGTAACTGTGCCAAGCTAGAACGTTTCTGATGCAAAACAGTAGGAGGAGTTGGAACTACCAGATTGTGTTCCATATAGGTAATATATAGCATATTCAGGGAACAAAGAAACATAACTCTTACGGTATTTGTGACATCGACAAATTATCGCTTCATGCAAATCTGCATAATGTGTATACACATAATATGTAGTAGCTGTACAAAGCCCGAAAGCATGTGATGCAAAACTGTGTATTTGTGTGTGTGTATGTGTGTGGAGGGGGGTGCACTTGCGTCCACAAGATTGTGACATGCTGATTCAAGTATACCCCCTTCCAACTTTGATTGGCGGTGGATTTAGGCGTTATTTCAAAGCATTTAAAATGAAGTACAGTGACTGAAAACCACAACTCTAGCTGACCCAATATTTGAGTCATATCTCTTTATTGTATGAAATTGTGCTTTTCCGAAACATAATTCCAAAACCATGGAAGAGCTTGATATTAACCATCGTAACGGTAATAGAGGATATTTAGAGGAAGTGCAGTGTTTAATTAAACTCTTCATTGCCTAATTTGACTTATTCCCAATATTCATGTGAAATTATTCTTGTAGGGAAAATAGCTCGAATAGCGTTCAACATATTTTCTAGATATGTACCACATTGAAAGGAAGTGCAATATTCAAGAATCAAAACTTTTTCTGGACTATGATTGAAAAACGTCCCTTTATCATTCTTAATTCTGCTTGTCTACAATAACAATATTCATACAATGTTAAGTTCTTATCTGCAAGAACAGAATATGTGTGTTAATAATCCAAAAACGCATGCTTTTGGGAGCATTCATCAGTGTAACCAAAGTTTTTGTTGATACATTTTGTATAAGGTTACACACATTAACCGAACAAAAGTGTCATAACATTGAAACAAATAGAGTTTTCAAAGATATGTAACACTTTTCCCTTCAGTAGGGAAAAATGCATGAAATGCAGTAAATTAATGTGCATACATTTACTGACCTATTTCTTATTGTAACCATTTGCACTATAATTTGTTTTGTTTTATTTGTTCAGAGGCTAAACACCCTAACCAATTTGTTATCGGGACACAAGAATATCTTCACAAATCGTTTTTAAAAACATATAACCTGATGACCCAAGATTCAGCATAATAAAACATGACAAATTAAGTAGATATGTAAAAGATGTTTATAAAAGACACATTTACTAGTAGTCAATGTGTTTAATTCTGGAATGTTTTCATATCTTACATAATATTTTCATCATTAACAAGTAAAGTAACTTATTTGTCCACTTAAACAGCAAGAAATCTATTTCAGTGACAGAATCTTCCTCCAAAAGCAGGTTTTGGACAGCTGCATGTTGTTCTTATGGATCCGTCAGAGCCACACATACAAGATGAACAACAGTAACTGGCACCATAAGTATAACACCATCCCCCATCAACTTAAATATTTAACATAAATATGTTATTAAATAGGCCTACACGTTAGGCATAATTACTGTTTCTTTCACATCTGTTTTCAAATAATAAGAAATTTTGCTCATATTAATTTTGGAAACAATAGGCAGATGTCAACGAATCGCTCACTTCAACTTAAGTTATACTAGGTGGCACAAATTGATACGGCACGCAAAGCAACGTAAAACACAAATACGATACGACAAGACACAATACAACACGTTTTACTTTGGGTTTGCAAGGAAAGAACTTCTGCAGCATTAGCTCTGGAAAAACCGATAATAGTAGTACACAAGAAAAGCTACGTATCACAGCGGGCCAACAAACAAAACTGACATGTAGATATTTTGGAAATTGGTGATGGTTGATGTTGAGGCATGGCCCAAAAAGAATTCAAGGAGACCCATTCTAACTTGCGTTGTTTAACTAATGTTTCGTTTTGAACTAACAAGTTATGATTACCTTTAATAGATTGTTATAATCACAGTATTAAGATATTTGCACCCACACATTCTCTCGGTTTTTTAGATATATTTTGAGAAAAGAGCACCTGCACCACTGTGTTCACATGAAGGGAACGCTTACTTTTGGCGCAAATTAGTCTATAAACACGTATCTAGACATGCAAATAATTCTAACACTACTGACCGTTTCTCCTATAATGGCAAAGAAGGATTTGAGCGTGATATACCTACCAAGTATATCACTCTACGCGTCCGGAACTATTTTTGAATGCTGAAAATCCCTCCCGCGTAATTTTCACAAAACATCTACGTGTGTGCATGCGCTAAAACGCTTGGATTGGTATTGTTGTGGAATGAATTCACGTGATGTAAAACACATTGTAGTAGAATTTTCTACACTTCCGGTATCGCCAGTAATATCAGCAACAACAAAAATAAGACGAATAGCGTTTTATTTATATTAGTCAAAAGAATGCAAGGAATGCACGGAATTTTTCAAGTTCAAGGAATCAATTCCATGTAAGTGTAGCAAATAGTACTCCTCCAAACATGTTTTTGTTTAAATTAACGTATTAGAATGGAAATAGATTTTACTTTTGAGTGATATACAAGTTAGTATATCACTGTGTGTCGTTTAGATGCTTCGTAATTAATCACTCAGGCCTCCGGCCTTCGTGATTAGATTACTACACATCTGCACTCCACACAGTGAAAACATCAACCTTTTGAGGTTTTTAAAACTACACAGTGAACACTGATGTTAACTCATTCTTAATCTTACCTTCATCTCAGCTCATAATATGTTCGTACAAAAAAATATTCACTACTTCACTTACAACCCGTATTACAGCGGATGCAACAAATGTTAGCTTGAACAAGGTTCAATATATAGAATTTCCTATTTTTTATTTGTAAACTATATCAATTAGTATAGTTGTAACTAGAACTGTCACAAGAGTGACGAATGATACCCCCACAATACAGCTTTGTCACAGAAGTATGGCAACCATAAGAAAGGAATGGCCACAAGGACATAGAGTTGAGTTATTATACAATAACTTGTGTAAATGAGACCTTGACCCTAAAAATCGAACTTGACCTGTATTTCATGATGTTACAGCTGTGTACCGAAAATTATTTAAATCGGTCAAGCCTTTCCTGAGTTATCATCCGGAAACTGTTTTACATTTCAGAGTCACTGTGACCTTGACCTTTGACCTACTGACCCCAAAGTCGAACTTGACCTGTATTTGATGATGTTACAGCTGTGTACCGAAAATTATTTAAATCGGTCAAGCCTTTCATGAGTTATCATCCGGAAACTGTTTTACAGTTCAGAGTCACTGTGACCTTGACCTTTGACCTACTGACCCCAAAGTCGAACTTGACCTGTATTTCATAAAGTTGCACGTGTGTACCAAAAATTATTTAAATCGGTCAAGCGTTTCATGAGTTATCATCCGGAAACTGTTTTACAGTTCAGAGTCACTGTGACTTTGACCTTTGACCTACTGACCCTAAAGTTCAACTTGACCTGTATTTCATAAAGTTGCACGTGTGTACCAAAAATTATTCAAAAGGGTAAAGTCGTTCATGAGTTATCATCCGGAAGCCATGAAAAGCAACAGACCGACCGACAAACCGACAAGCTCATTCCTATATACCCCCCAAACTTCGTTTTGTGGGGGTATAAAAATGTTCAACTCAAAATTTATAGATGTGTAAAAAAGTGCAGCGTGCAGATGGAAACGTACATATATCGTATTGTGAAATGTTGAACTGTGCTTCGCAGCATCCTAGCTCAAAAATATACCAAAGCGGAACACATCTGAACAGAAATGAAAAAAAATTGTTACATTTTGTGACTTTTATTTCTACAGTGATTTTTTATTCTGTTTATTTCTTTATACGTTATTATCAATGAAATGTAAATAAATTTCAATGAAGTGAGAATGATGCCTTTAGTTATTATTCTCTGAAATTACAACTTAATTCATCAACAAATAAGCAAAATAATGCATTTGAACGGATGTCGCTTTAGAAAAGCCTCCAATTTTACAATGTATATGTATAATATATATTCATATACTGCCCTGAAGTACAGCTTCAATTTAGCAGTGTTGTGCCGTTTTTGTCTATGTCCACAGTGACGGTTGCGCGTTGGAAATTAGACGTATCCGAAATGTGTGAGATTTATTCGGGTTTGGCGAAAAATGTAAAATCAAAATCGGAAACTATCCGTCGCTGTTTCAAAACGGTTTGCATTTGGGCCTTGAAGTAAGCGTTCACGGAAATATAGGCTATATATGCATTTTCATTGTCAAGTATTGAGATTTAGTGATTTGATGAAAGTGAAACCAGTGACATTGACCTTGCAGTAGTGACGTAATGGCTGCCAAGTACGAAAGCATGTCTGTCTAGAATTAGCCGGGAATGCAAGTTTCATTTTGACAGGGACCCTTGGAGATTTGAAATTTTGAAAAAACGGTATGGAAACCTTGTAGCATGGAGCTTGTTTTCTTGATTTACAGTGTTTCAAGAGTCGGAAACAGTGTAGCAGTTGGTTCCATCAGTGTAGAAGAATTTTCAGTGGTAGTGTAAACATTAGCAAAATGTGTTATTTTGTCGTCAGATTTCGCAATATCTGAAAACACAGAATGCTGAGCTGGTGGATGACGGTTTTGGTTTCGGACTGAAATTACTGGCATTTTTTATTGAGTCACACGTGATCATGCTAAAAATGTACTACATTTGTTTCAGGTATGTGATTACAGTGTTTGGGTTGTGGTTTTGAAAGTTGCAGAGTCGAGTGTTGTTTTGTGTTCGTTTTGTCCTCGTGTGTTTGCTTTGTATGCTGGTGTGTGTTGGTGGTGTATGTGTGTGTGTGTGCATGATTGTGTGTGTGTCGTGTGTGTGCGTGTGTGTGTGTGTGTGTGTGTGTTGGTGGTGTGCACTTCTGGGTGCTGTGGGGCTCGTTTTGGGGAGGCTGCGTTTTTGGTACGTGGCATTCCCTGTTTGATATCATTTTTGTTTTTGTGTGAAAAGCCAAGAAAACTGTAGTCTGCCTCCTTAAGGAATTAGTGATTTTTGTAAGTATTCATGGCAGGTGCTTGCATTGCTTTATACACTTTGTCAGTGTGTTACCAGCACGAAAATGCAGTCAAATTGGAGAATTACATATTCACTTTGCAGTAATAAACCAAAGAAAAAGGGAGGTAATTCAAAAATGAAAAATTCTCAAAATCCCAAATTGAAGATTTGTCGCAGTATTATGCCAGAACAAAATACTTAAGGTAACTGGAAGTCACATTAGGCAAATTATTCAACAATCTGCACATATTAGACACATGATAACGTGTGTTTTAATGTTAAATGAACTTTTATTAGCATTTCATAATGAGCAAAAGGCCGTCCCGGTCAACTGTTTGTGTTAAACTGTAAATTGTCTGACAGTTAAGATTAGTCAGTCTCTGCAGAGTGTCTGCTTAGGACTGGCGATTAATGCGTATATGACTTTGTGACAAATAGTGGCAGATTTGTCGCGAAACAATCGAAATTTCAAGCAAGCGGTCTGTCACATTCTTACAGAAATCCAGGAATAGCCGCTCGGTTCAAACTTGGGTATGTCCCATTTGTGCCACAATTAAGTATGTGTTAAGCTGCTTAGAATGGTGTGTTTGGGATTGATTTGAGTCAAGTTTATGTTAAGGCATGCAGAGTCATAATCTGATAATTCATATTTCTCATATTTATGCAGACAGGGCTCAGCCATGCAGCGCCTCTTGGCATTGGGCCGAAGGAAACCGCTTCCTCATTTGTAGTGTTGTTTGATGGCAGTTGGACAGACACCAGTGTTTACCATTTATATGCACATTTTCAACATTGCTGTTCATATTTTATATGGGGAACAGAGGCTTAAATTTGGGTTTAGTGCACTGATACCTGTTCATAATAGTGTCTGCTTGCAAATACTGAATGACTGTTATGCAGCTGAAATTGCACTGTTTGTCACATATTTTGAAGTCCAGTCTTGGGCACAAAGAACAGTAAAACACAAGTTATTTGTGATAGTTTTATTGCATTTATACTAAAGTTCATATAAAACATGCAATTCATTAAACCGGTAAACTTTTTCTGATTCTTAAGGAGGCAGTATACGGTTTCAGGCTGTTAGTGACGAATTGGCCAGGGTTAAATTTACAAATTAGAGGTGAAATGCAGATCCAAGTGCATGGTCTTGGTTGATAATATTAATACATGCTATATATGCATTTTCATTGTCAAGTATTGAGATTTAGTGATTTGATGAAAGTGAAACCAGTGACATTGACCTTGCAGTAGTGACGTAATGGCTGCCAAGTACGAAAGCATGTCTGTCTAGAATTAGCCGGGAATGCAAGTTTCATTTTGACAGGGACCCTTGGAGATTTGAAATTTTGAAAAAACGGTATGGAAACCTTGTAGCATGGAGCTTGTTTTCTTGATTTACAGTGTTTCAAGAGTCGGAAACAGTGTAGCAGTTGGTTCCATCAGTGTAGAAGAATTTTCAGTGGTAGTGTAAACATTAGCAAAATGTGTTATTTTGTCGTCAGATTTCGCGATATCTGAAAACACAGAATGCTGAGCTGGTGGATGACGGTTTTGGTTTCGGACTGAAATTACTGGCATTTTTTATTGAGTCACACATGATCATGCTAAAAATGTACTACATTTGTTTCAGGTATGTGATTACAGTGTTTGGGTTGTGGTTTTGAAAGTTGCGGAGTCGAGTGTTGTGTGAAAAAACAAGAAAACTGTAGTCTGCCTCCATTATTTCCTCTACGCTTTTGTACACACACTATATTCAGCTGGATTTTTACTTGAAAAAAATGCGCATAATGTCACTTTAACTATAAAAATAAACCTCAACAGAGACAATATGCATATAAATGAATCACCCCAAATCGCTTAAAAGTAACTGTGATGATTAAGCAAGACCACTTAACAAAATATAACAACCCTATCCATCGGCTGTCATGCTGTTTTAAAAAGGAAACACTCTTATGCAACGGATTAGTTACAAGTATTACAATAGATTATTTGTGTAAATGTCCATCTGACACAGGTATTGCAATACATCAACGTTCATTTTTACAAAAATCTTCTGGTTTTTGGACAATATCACTCGTTAGTTACTAATATTAGTGACCGCAATAATTAGTAGTTTCAGTTGTGTGCAAAGTTTGTTACAATTTATGACGGATGGACATTTAAGAGATTTACCAGGGCAGTTTGAAAGAAGACAGGACTGAGTTCCCATGGAACTGCCAACACACTGCTGATCTACAGCAGTCCCCAATCTATGTGAGCACGTGCGTGATCTCGTCCGACTGCCCCCGCATGTACGTGAACATGTCGACCATGGTGACCAAGGTGACCAACCGACGTAATCTACAATCAAGATTTTGTTTCAATAAAACTACACGTTGATGTTTACGGTTGATCTTGACAGTAGTGTGTACACTTTTCATTATTGCTCAGTATTTTTTAACACTGACAATAATAATACATCTATAGTAAAAGTTATATACACGAGTACAAATTTTAATTTCTTCCTTTTCAGCTATTTTCAAGATAAAATGATATATAGATCTGTTTTTACTTGGTCATACTTCTGCTTTTAATATACTTAAACGTTTGTTACTGAACGGAAAGAATGTATTAAATTATCAAATCAGCCATTATAAAGAAACTCCTCAGTGACTGTCTTCATCTGTAACATTTACTACGATGCATTTATATCAATAAGATAAATGACGGTGTTACAAAATTGATAACAACTACATTGCCAGTGAGGTTATGTTCAGTGGATTTCTTATCACTTTGATTACTATACATTGTCAAGAAATTAAATTATAGTAATATTCCACCGAACTAGATAAGAAAATTGCATCCATCAACAATAACAGTCACATCGATCAGAATCAGCACAGAAAAATATTCGACATATTTCACTCAAATTCCAAAGAGAATCCCGTTACGTAATCCCTTTCCAACACAATGTCAGCAACGATTCCAGATCCAGTTTTTGTGGTGGCTTTCAAAGCATTTCTAGCGCTCCCATACATGGTGGAACGTTTCATGTACACGTTCATCAAACTGATTCCTCAACGAAAACAGCCACACAAAGATATAAGCATTTAAAATGCATTGGCAGTAATGTCAAGGAAAAGTCCAATTCCTATATATTGAGCGCTCTACAAACTTTAAACTGCCTTAAATTGAATTGGTGTCATATTTTAACACGTGTTAAATGTGTAGCATTTTAATACTACGGGACTGTCCAAATACGAGCTTGGCCTACAAAACTTCACGACTTCACGACCCTTTTGTCATAAGCAATAACATTTGAAAGTTTGATGAAGAAATCTTAAGAGATGGAAAAGTTATAACCAACGTTAAGTTTTTGTGACGGACGGACGGACCGACGGACAAAGCGATCCCTATGTATCGCCTTTTCTCCGAAAGGGCGACACAAAAATGTTTCTGGTGACGCATAAATAAAAACAGTTTTACAACTTCTAATTAGGGGCATTACTATGTCAAAGCCTTGACTATCACAATTTGGCGACATCAAAACCCTTTTGTCGTTAGCAATACAATTTGAAAGTTTGATGAAGAAATCTTAAGAAATGGAAAAGTTATAGCCAAAGTTAAGTTTTTGTGATGGACGGACAAAGCGATCCTTATGTATCTCCTTTTCTCCGAAAGGGCGGCACAAAAATGCTAACGCATAAAATAAATTCCGGTTTTACAACTTCTAATTTACAGAATTTAAAGAAATTTTTAACTTTTAAATATGTAGAATATCACAATTGCTCACAAGACAAAATGTAACATGTAAATAAATGTTCCGTTACAGCGAATACTTTCCTGTCAAAATTTAACCGGGATCAATATTATACTTAATATCATTACTTTTTTAATCGCGCAACTGCCAAATCGCACAAGACCGTTTGCCTTTGTGACAAATCTTAGAAGAGCAAATGCTTACATTTTTTAATATATTTTAAAATTGACATATGTTTCTTCACTGCATGTCTTAACTTCTTAAAAGTGAGAAAAAATACATTAATTGTAATTTTTGCTTCATTTAAAAATTCGGTACATGTAAAATCATGCCGAAATTATTGTCGGTAAGACTACTGCAAAGCGACCATATAAAACGATTTCAAAGATCACGAAAATGCATTTTCCCATGTTGATTTGCATTTGACTGAGTATGGTGTGATTTTTAGGTCTTCCCGACTATATATGTACATTTGTAATTGGATACAGTAACAGAAATATTGTCGTCTGGAAGGCTAGATTTTTAGCTCACCTGGCTACGCCAGGGTGGGCTTTTCTGATCGATGATTGTCCGTCGTCCGTCAACATTTTGATTCAAATGACATCTCCTCTGAAACCTCTAGGCCAATGTTGATAAAACTATGCAGGAATGTTCCTTGCATGAAGCTCTACCAAAATTGTTCAAAGAATTCCATTCCATGCAGAACTCTGGTTGTTATGGCAACAAATAGGAAAATCTTTAAAAATCTTCTCCTCTGAAACCACAAGGCCTAGAGCTTAGATATTTGGCATGTAGCATTGTCTAGTTGACCTCTACCAAGATTGTTCAAATTATGATCCCCGGGTCAAAATTGACCCCGCGCGGGTGGGCACTTAGTTTTTGCATAGGCATATATAGGAAAAACTTTAAAAATCTTCTTCTCTGAAACCACAAGGCATAGAGCTAAGATATTTGGCATGTAGCATTGTCTAGTGGACCTCTACCAAGATTGTTCAAATTATGACCCCCGGATCAAAATTGACCCCGCGGGGGTGGTCACTTAATTTTGCATAGGCTTATATAGGAAAAACTTTAAAAATCTTCTTCTCTGAAACCACAAGGCCTGGAGCTTAGATATTTAGCATGTAGCATTGGCTAGTGGACCTCTACCAACATTGTTCAAATTATGACCCCTGGATCAAAATTGACCCCGCACGGGGGTCACTTAGTTTTGCATAGGCATATTTAGGAAAAACTTTAAAAATCTTCTTCTCTGAAACCACAAGCCCTAGAGCTTAGATATTTGGCATGTAGCATTGGCTAGTGGACCTCTACCAAGATTGTTCAAATAATAACCCCCGGGTCAAAATTGACCCCACACGGGGGGTCACTTAGTTTAACATAGGCTTATATAGGAAAAACTTTAAAAATCTTTTTCTCTGAAACCACAAGGCCTAGAGCTTAGATATTTGGCATGTAGCATTGCCTAGTAGACCTCTACCAAGATTGTTCAAATTATGACCCCCGGATCAAAATTGACCCCGCGGGGGTGGTCATTTAATTTTGCATAGGCTTATATAGGAAAAACTTTAAAAATCTTCTTCTCTGAAACCACAAGGTCTGGAGCTTAGATATTTAGCATGTAGCATTGGCTAGTGGACCTCTACCAAGATTGTTCAAATTATGACCCCTGGATCAAAATTGACCCCGCACGGGGGGTCACTTAGTTTTGCATAGGCATATTTAGGAAAAACTTTAAAAATCTTCTTCTCTGAAACCACAAGCCCTAGAGCTTAGATATTTGGCATGTAACATTGGCTAGTGGACCTCTACCAAGATTGTTCAAATAATAACACCCGGGTCAAAATTGACCCCACACGGGGGTCACTTAGTTTAACATAGGCTTATATAGGAAAAACTTTAAAAATCTTTTTCTCTGAAACTACAAGGCCTAGAGCTTAGATATTTGGCATGTAGCATTGCCTAGTAGACCTCTTCAAAGTTTGTTCAAATTATGCCCCTGGGGTCAAAATTGACCTTGCCCGTGGGTGGGGGGGGGGTCACTTGTTTTACAAAGGCGTATATAGGAAAACCTATTTGGTATATGACATTATCTAGTGATCTTCCACTAGGCAAGTTGACTTGTAACAAGGTGAGCGATATAGGGCCATCTTGGCCCTCTTGTTTATATAAACATTAATGTGGTCTGAAAAAAATGACAAAAATGTTGATTTTAAAGGCGCAATACCACTGATTCTGCTACTCAACAAGTTCATCCGATTTCTAGTGCACCCTTCCTCCCAAGAAAAGGTGGCACTTCGTAAGAAACATACACTTTTATGCGTCCAAGGAAAGCATCAAGATAGCACTGTAACTTGCTAAGTCATAATTTTTATGAAACCTAACTATAAAACTACTTTTTGCAAAAAATGCAATGTAGAATTCTACTCACCGCATGTGCCGCAAGATTTGGGACAAGTTTTGACAACAAAAGCTTCTCTGCAACTGTCGGGGTTTAGACGTCCGAGTGCGGCACATGTAGCCGAATCTGTGTCAGCGCACGGTACACCAGGGGACATGGAGTTAAGCTGAGAAACTATCTGTGAACCTGGAAGATAAAAGCAACTGATCCTGTGCATTGATAAACTGGATTAAATGCCACTTGCCTAAAGCAGCAATCAGTACGGATTACTGTTCGAAATTTATTTGTGCATACATGTCTTCAGAATGTATATTAAAAGTCATGCGAGTAACTGAAAAAAAGATTGCAAAATAGGCTGCAATGTTCACGTACGACAAACTGAAATATCAATTGAATGTATAACAAACAAATCTCGAAGAACTGGTACTTAACACTAATGTTAAAACACACACACACTACATCTTAAATGGCAAAAAAGTCAATACCATTATAAGCTATTTGAAGTTGTTTCTACATGTATAATCTGAGCAACCCGTCCGCCCAAGCTTATATATGACATTCTCAATGGTTACGCTACCTTCATATGAAATCTTTGAATTTTATTGAAGAAAATGCATGACTCTGGCACATATTTAAGATGATAATTTCCTTATACTTATTTGACGAGGTTATCTACTCTTACAAAAGTAAAATATACGAACTTGATATTGAGCATGCATCGACGTTACAGTGGTCACTTGAGCAACAAACAGAACAGCTGTCTGCCAATGCTTTTCGTTTTCCAAACAATGTCGAAACCTGCACCTGCTGACTGCCCCAGTGCTATTGAACAATGTATTTATAAACAGTAAATGGCGATATATATTTATCATTAATCAAAAGTTACGCTACTAAGTGATTCATAAATATAATTACGTAAGTGATTTAATATCCTAATAGGTTTTAGAAACAAATATATTGGCTTCCAAAATATGACGCCAATTCATTTAAAGGCAGTATAAACTTTTTGAAAGTTTGTTGTACATAATTTGCATTTTCCAAACTTTTATATTATAATTCTATTAGAAAAATGTAAATCAGATGTCGTACGCTAATATTCTCATATTTTCCAAGTCATACTTGAACATCACCTTAACATATATATTAATAGATTAAATCATTTGAGCACATCACACTGATTGTTTTTAACATTTTGATCACAGCTTGAGAATGTATACCATTTTTACAATGAAAAACCATTTTCCTAACAGGTTTTATAAAAACTAGAACTGTCGCAAGAGTGACGAATTATACCCCCACAATACAGCTTTGTCACAGAAGTATGGCAACCATAAGAAAGGAATGGCCACAAGGACATAGAGTTGAGTTATTATACAATAACTTGTGTAAATGAGACCTTGACCTTTGACCTACTGACCCCAAAGTCGAACTTGACCTGTATTTCATGATGTTACAGCTGTGTACCGAAAATTATTTAAATCGGTCAAGCCTTTCATGAGTTATCATCCGGAAACTATTTTACATTACAGTTCAGAGTCACTATGACCTTGACCTTTGACCAAAAGACCCCAAAGTCGAACTTGACCTGTATTTGATGATGTTACAGCTGTGTACCGAAAATTATTTAAATCGGTCAAGCCTTTCATGAGTTATCATCCGGAAACTGTTTTACCTTTGACCTACTGACCCCAAAGTCGAACATGACCTGTATTTCATAAAGTTGCACGTGGGTACCAAAAATTATTTAAATCGGTCAAACCTTTCATGAGTTATCATCCGGAAACTGTTTTAGAGTTCAGAGTCACTGTGACCTTGACCTTTGACCTACTGACCCCAAAGTTGAACTTGACCTGTATTTTATAAAGTTGCACGTGTGTACCAAAAATTATTTAAATCGGTCAAGCCTTTCATGAGTTATCATCCGGAAACTGTTTTACAGTTCAGAGTGACTGTGACTTTGACATTTGACCTACTGACCCCAAAGTCGAACTTGACCTGTATTTCATAAAGTTGCACGTGTGTACCAAAAATTATTAAATCGGTCAAGCCTTTCATGAGTTATCATCCGGAAACTGTTTTACAGTTCAGAGTCACTGAACTTGACCTTTGACCTACTGACCCCAAAGTCGAACTTAACCTGTATTTCATAAAGTTGCACGTGTGTACCAAAATTATTTAAATCGGTCAAGCCTTTTATGAGTAATCATCCGGAAACTGTTTTACAGTTCAGAGTGACTGTGACCTTGACCTTTGACCTACTGAGCCCAAAGTTGAATTTGACCTGTATTTCATGAAGTTGCACGTGTGTACCAAAAATTATTCAAGAGGGTAAAGTCGTTCATCCGGAAACCATGAAAACGAACAGACCGACCAACAAACCGACAAACCGACAAGCTCACTCCTATATACCCCCCCCCCACTTCGTTTTGTGGGGGTATAATAATGATTTTGAATTAGATATATTCTTTCTAATATTTTTATTATATACCTATAAATATTATGTCTTAAAACAGCCTTTATTCAACCCTCAAATACGAACCGACAGAAAAAAAAATCTATATTGTATATACGTGCAATACACACAGTGCCATCGTATTTTGTAAGTGTGCATTCAATTGGCCCTAAAATGCACATTGCGTTAATACGATGACGTCAATAAATTAACGTCGCACACAACGCATATTTAAAAACACACTAAAAAGAGTGTCTCTTCAATATTATGCTTTAAGTCATTTTAGTTTAGTTTATTTGCGCAGACAAGTGTCAAAAGGTATACAATAAAAGGGTTATTAGTATAACCTAGTTTGGATAATGTGACAGTGACGTAACAGATATATGTGTACACAAAAGTTTACAAGCATTGTGTAAATAGGTAGAGCATGTATATACGAAAGGGTTATAGGTTTTAAAATACATGAACATATGATAGAACGGTGCGTTGGCGCAGTGGGTAAGGCGCTGGATGTCCACAAATAAAGATTTTGAGGACTAGTTCAATCCTCCTCGAAGCTTTATATTTTTTTCCATTGAATTATTTCAGTATTACTTCAGATAAACTTTTAATATTGTACATACATGTTTTACAATCTTTTTAAACAAACAATAAACTTTGAAAGATTCTATAACCATTTCAAGCACGAGCATTTCGTGCTTACTGTCATCTCGTGAATTATGAATATGTACATTGAACTAGTACAATGTACTACCAACATTACGATGATTTGTCCAAGACAACTCTTCAGCAAGTAATAAAGGTACCTTGTTCCTTTTAACTGTTGCTGTTTGGTGAATTGTCAGGTAAAGGCAAAAGTTATCTTCATTTGATTGTTTAATTTGTTCTAAGTACAATCAGAAAAAAAATGAATTAAAATGATTATAGAAGTAAACATATCAATGAAACAAAAAAGTAGAAATAAATTAAAACGATCTTACTAATAAAAAGAGAGTAAAATTTTTATGTACATGTCACTATATGAACTCCTGTTCGACAAAACCAAAATAATCAGAAACCGGAGTCGTTACCTACTGCACTATAGTGCAAATCCAGCATCCTGGATCACGTTACTTTACTAATAACCCTATTGTATTACACACACACATATATATACTAAACCTTTTTTGGTATACATCCAAGTCGGTAGCGTATGTTACCGAATGTACGGAACTTCTGTACGTAACATACCTGTAATGGATGCAAACCTGTTTTGGAATTGTTTTTGTTAAAGATCCTGTATACAAAACACAGTGTGAAATTTCAAGTGCATGTGTGTTACAAACTATCAAAAACGTTGTGATAAGACTTTTCCAATAGTTTTTTTAAAAAAGTGGATTATTAGTAATTTTATGAATGTTTCATAAAAACAAACATTAAGGTTTCAAGAAATATTGTAACACCCTTCGTGGGTCTTTAAAAATGTCACAGTCTTTGTGAAAAGTTTTGGCGGCAAAATATACATTTAATGGGCACTGTGTTTAATCGAGTATTTATGTGAAATTCCTATTAAACCTAGGTACAAATATACCATGAATTCGTCTTTGATTGAATATATTTTACCTTAATACATGAAAAAAAACCAACTTACCCCATTAATGAAATAAGGATACATATTTAAGAAATTACATTAACAACTATAAACATGAATTGGAACATTTCACCCGTTGAATCAGTTTCATACACAGTTTCACCTATACGCTATATTTCAATGTACTAATCTATCGTTGATAGTCTTGGTATATGAATCACACAACATGAGATTAGAACATTACTTATCATAATTACTTCGTTACTTGAACACTGTGTAATATTTGTGCAGTCCTCTGGATGATGGGCCATGTCACACGTTACACATCGGGGAGCTCTTGTTACATTCTCTATGTAGAGCAATTAAATTAATTCACATTAGACATAGTAAAATACGTC
>JAFMSR010002920.1:0-18796 GCA_022818135.1 Saxidomus purpurata | reverse complement strand
AGGAAGTTCTAGATCGGACACAATACATACCCTTTAACAGACAATGTTAATTTTTGACCTTGAAATGTGACCTTGACCTTGGATGTAGGGATGTAGGTGTTGCGCATGACACATCGTCTTATTATAGTGACTATTTTTACCAAGTATTTTCAAGATCCTTTGATATATGAAAAAGTTATCGGCCAAACACAAAATATACCCTATAACAGACTATATCAATCTTTGACCTCCAAGTGTGACCTTGACCTTGGAGGTAGGTGACCCACTGTTATACATGACACATCATCTCATTACTGTTAACAATTGTGGCAAGTATTTACAAAATACCTTCAAAGATAAGAAAGTTATAGACCGGACACGACATATACCCTCAAATAGACAATGTTGACCTTATATGAGCAAGTAAGACCTTGACCTTGGAGGTAGGGGTCTGATTGTTGTGCATGACACATTGTCTTATTATAACAAACATTTGTGCCAAGTTATTTTAAATTCCTTTGATGAATGACAAAGTTATGGACCGGACACGAAATATACCCTGTAACAGACTATGTTAATCTTTAACTTCCAAGTGTGACCTTGGAGGTAGGTGACCGGTTGTTGTGCATGACACATTTTCTCATTATTGTGAGCAATTATGGCAAGTATTTACAAAATCCCTTACAAGATAAGAAAGTTATGGACCGGACACGACATAAACCCTCAAATAGACAATGTTGACCTTGAATGAGCAAGTGCGACCTTGACCTTGGAGGTAGGGGTCTGATTGTTGCACATGACACATCGTCTTATTATAACAAACATTTGTGCCAAGTTATTTCAAATTCCTTTGATAAATGACAAAGTTATGGACTGGACACGAAAGTGTGATGGACAGACGGACGGACATACCAATGAGCTATTTCTATTGTTCTTTTCTTTTGTTTCCTTGTGGGCTAACTATTGTTTCCTTATGAGCTAACTATTATTTACGGAATGAAGTCCTTTGTTCTCTTTTGTCCCAGTGTACCGTTAGTTAGCTCATAGTTTGCTCGCTTTGGAGTTGGCTGTTTTGCCTGAAATAAAAAGAAATGTTTTGTCAAGTGTTGACATCTATTTAGTCAAAGTCAAAGTACCTGAATAGCTCAGCTGCGCTTTTTGCTAATTGCTAATATTCCATAAATAGACCTTCATAAAAATGCCAATATCTAGTATGCTTATTGCCAGTTCCTACTTGCTATTTGTTAGAGCTAATCGCCAATTTGTGCCAAAAAAATGTTTTATGCATACCAACATAAGTGGTCTTTCAGACAGGTCTGCAGACATTCCAGTGGACTGGTCAGGACTTGCATTCAGCTCATAAATACCATGATGAAAATCCTCAAAAACATTCCTGAAAAGAACCAACGGATGAAAATATTTTGTAGATTATCACGTTGCAGCAGCTTTTTGCGACAATTACTTGAGTATGTGATTAATTGGCACAACACTAGTAATTGCCTTCCATCACCCATCTGTCTGTCTGGAAATCTGAGCCGAAGACTTAATACTAAATGATAAATTTCAACAGTAATCAACATGTCCGATTAATACAATGACCTGTTCAATTTATAAAGTCATACGCTTATAAACTACAGTTAAGTCTTTATAATATAATATATCTGGTGTAAGTATTTTGGGTTTCAAGTGCATCAAAGTTTACATATCTTTTGATTTCATTAAAAAAGGGAAATAATTCCACAAATACTAAAGTACAGTTATTGTTTCTAGTACAATGCACATCTCCTCATTGCCCTTATATAAAACTCTAATTTAAATCCCTTCAGTAGATGTAGAGATATGAATTATTTATAAGGGAAATAATTCCACAAATAATATAGGTAGAGTTATAGTACTTGTTCACTGCATAATCTCCCTTTATCATTGTTTCAAGTTTCATTTATTTCCCTTCAAAGATATATATAAGAGCAAAGCGGCAACTATATGCACCGTCAAAATTTTTCAAGGAGCATAAAAATTACAGCTGTGCAGAACTTTTTTTAGAAGATATATTTTAAATTAAATCAAATTAAATTCAAATTCTTTTTTTGCAAAACTTTCTTATTTCTTACCGTTCACGCTTACGTCCTGTATCCCGTTCATTTTCTTCAAAAGTGAGCAATATTTTCTTGGCTGTTGGCCTTTGATCGCAGCTACAATGAACACACATATCAAATATCCTGGCAATAAGTTTCCATTGTATATTTCTGTGTTCAGAATACTTCATTCCATGTTTTGGGTATGGCTGTTTCTCTAACACCTTACACATAATATTTTGGGTACTAACACCAGCCTTTTGAAGTTCGCTGATCTCTTCTTGGAAAGGGTACTTCTTGTCAAGGTTTGTAAGCAAATAGAATATCATTGCAAGTGACCATATATCCATGCCTTTCATGTGTTCAATGCCATGTTTACTTTTCCCATCATGAACATGTATTTCCGGAGCCATGAACACCGGGGTCCCTCTGGATATGTTACTTGTTTTTGTGTGAACTAAACTGGCTGTCTGTATCATGGTAGCTCTACTCTCTCCAAAATCTGTAATCTTTGCAACAATAGGTCTGGTTTCCCACACTTCTGACATATTTTCTGATGTATAGTGTTGGTTAGAAACCAAAATGTTTGCTGGTTTTAGGTCACGATGTACAATATCTTTGCTGTGAAGAAACGCTAGTCCTCTTGTTATATCAGTTGCAATGATAACTGGAAAATGTTCAAATCCCTTAGCATCTATATCATCCATACATACCAAAAAATCTTTAAGAGATGAAATTTTGTCATCTTGTCCAAAATGTATAAAATCAAAGTAAACATACTCCATTAGAAAAGCAAAACTGTCCGGGTGGACTGGCTCAAGAATACTGTCAAACCTAACTATATTCTGGTGTTGTATCTCATTCATCATTTTTGCTTCTTTCAAGAAAAGTTTCTCCTGATCCTCATTATGGTCAATCATTTCTTTCAGTATAAGCATTTTAGAATTTTCTTTTTTACATAACTTCACAACTCCAAAACTTCCTCTCCCTATTGTTTTAACAATGTCTATTTCCTTTTGCGTTGTCACGGGACATCCCTGGTAGTTTTTCTCTAATCTTTCCTGGTGTATCCTAAACCTTCCAGTTATGTTTGGTATGTTTGGAATTTTAAAATCCATCTGAAAATCAAGTAAAATAGATTCTGTCAAATGATAAGCAAATAGTGCCAGTAAACATAATGAACTTACAGTTTACACATCCTGAAGATAAATTGGTCAACTGATGAATAAATAGATCAATTAGCCATCTGTATTGCAGTGTTTTTTTCTTTATATAACTACTACCCTAAAACGGTACTGTTCCCAATAGAAAATAGACATTAAAATTCCCAATTTCCAATGTTTAAATTCCCAAAATGGCTGTTCAAAATAACCACAAGGCCAAGTGATTTCTCTGAAATCATTTAAATCCAACATATTCATATAAATCACCACTTAATAGTCCTACCTGGACAGTGGAAGCTGTTAGCTATCTATATTCATGATGACTAATCTTATTTCCAGCTGAAAAAAATGCTTAAAAAAATTCCCAATTTAATTAAGTCAAAATAACGCATTTTTTCCCAATCAGTCTGGTACCGGCACCATTCCCAAAGTAGAGAAAAAAACACTGGTATTGACATTGATTTGGCTGCTTGCAGTGTACAGTCAGAATACCCAAATTTAAAAGCCCCCCCATGAATTTTCCACATAGGACAAAAGCCCCCCCCCCCCCCATAAAAAAGTAAAGGTAGGACAAAAGCCCCCCATGGTCCATCACATTTACATTTAGTGTCAATGAATTAATATCTGCCTTTTTTCAATTAATTTGGTTATTTTGTGTGCCATGTCACAATGTATCAGACTCAACTAAATGTGAACATTTTCTGAAACTGAACTGTAGCAGAGACTGTGAGAATAATTTATCAATAAAGTGTGCTTTATTTCATCCATGTGCTCTTCATATTCATGTTTGTAATATTTTTAAGCATGTATGTATTAAAGTTGTGTTTTTTATGTGTTTAATAATATGTATGGACATCAAATGTAGGTGACATGTTGCTAAGGATTAAAGTGATTAAACATTACTACTCTTCTGACGCTTGTTGTGTATATGAAAAGCTATGAATTCAGTATCGCGTGCATGCATTATTAGCTGGGAACTGCCTGCTTGTACATGGGCCAGAAGCAAACTATTTTTTATGTTTTCCTAGCCTATACAGTAAAAACTCTGAAAACCGGACCCTCTGAAAACCGGAATCCTCTGAAAACCGGACCATTTTAAATGTCCTGTATTTTGTCCTTATATGTTCATTGAAAAAAAATCCTCTGAATACCGGAACCTCTGAAATCCGAAAACCGGACGATTTTCTATGGTTTCTAATGCTAAACATGAATAAAAAATCCTCTGAAAACCGGACAGCAATTTTAAGTGTCAACTTTCTGTGTATTTTAAACACAATCTCAACTGTGACATGTTCAATTACCAATTAAGGATCACCTCCTTTTTACCTATGCAGGTGTGAAAACACTTGTCAGTGTGTGTTAATTTCTTATTCGCAAATAAATTAAAGCTCTTCCAACATAATTGTGGGTTTCCCTTATAGTTATGATTTTTCAAAATGTTTTAATTTTGTTGTGTTATTTTTTAAATATAAAATATCTAAAAGAATTGGGAAACTTTTGTTAAATGATTCCTGTTTTGCTTAAAATTTTGACCTTGAAGTTATCTTTGTTTGGATATTAATTATATGCAAAAATAGTAATACTAAATGCCATTAATTACATATTTCAAAGCAAATTAAAAAGAAATATTTCAGACAATGAGTTGTTTTATTTCTGATTTTCAGAATTATATTCAGGGATTTGCATAATAAAATTACTTAAGACATTTATTGCAAAAAAGAAATTAAAATATAACTTAGACAAAAGGGATGAAAAGAAAATACAAAATAATTGAACAAAGTCATTGTTCAAACACATCATAATTATCAGTAAATGTAATTAGTAAATAGACTGCTTTACAGTCGGTTATAAAAGCTCCTAGAGCTTATGTTGTACTATTGAAAACTTGCCGACTTGAAATAAAACTTATCTTATCTTATCTTATCTTATAAAACCTCTGAAAACCTGAATCCTCTGTAGACCAGTCTTTTGGTCAAGTCCGGATAGGGTCCGGTTTTCAGAGTTTTTACTGTATATACTATATTACATAAATGTAATGCAGTATATTTTATTATTCATTTATTTGTATATAGGCTAGGAAGACTAAAAAATAGTTAGCTTCTGGTCCCTGTGGATAAGAGTGGTGGCTAGCTGTTATTAAAATATTTACAGCATGATAATAATATATTAAACAATGTTTTTGTTCTAGCCTTTTTTTTCTACGATTTTATTTTTTTGCACCTACATATCTGTCAATGCAGGGCGTGCGAGGCATCCGCAGAGGAGCCTATGCCACGACTGCCATCGCCTACCAAAATTACTGCCTACCACTGACCACAAACACAGTAGTGTAATTTAAGCAAAACCCCCTGTTGTCAGCCACACCGAACATTGATAGGGACATAAACCTCACCTTTGGATTCTTATTTTTAACTCTTGTTAATGGCTTTATTAAGTTTATATATCGTAATCAGATTTTTATTCTGTTCCAATTTTATCGTCTGAAATTACGTCGAAAAAATGACGAGATATGAACATTATGTGATAGGTGAGCTGAAAACTGGCAAAATAAATCCTTCTATCTTCTGGCCGATGGCGATACAGAAATGTGAATTACACCGCCGAAAAACTTCAAAACGAAACAAAACGGCAGTCATGTTGCCTTCAACGTGGACACAATTTATCCTCTTTTTTATATTCCCGTGAAAGGAGATTCTTACCTTCATTATAATCCAAAATACTAGTTTTGACACACCTCATTCAACACGTGATCTATCTAAGTATTTTTGATATTTAACTTGTCCAATGAATTTTTTGCTCTTGTCAGTCGCCGAGTCTTATTTTTCAAGGTTTTCCAAGAATCAACTGTGTGATGTCATCCACAGTCTTGTGACGTCACTACAGTACAGTACACTCTCAAAAATATTGTCTGTTTGATTTTAAATATCATAACTTAAATTTAGAATTATGGATCCAGATTTAGAAAATATCATTTTTAAAACATAAAACCAAACTTAATTAAGAGAAAATGAAAAAGTAGTACATGAAAGTGGGTTGAGTTTAGATAGAACAGATGTCCTTTGTTTTTATCATTGATTTAAACAGGAAAATACCATCTCATGACAATATGGGTGTACACACAAGATACAAACAATTATTAACAGTCGGTGGAGATTACATTTTTGTATACAGAGTGTAACTAAATTAGACAATAATTGGACCGGTGATCTGAGAATATCATTGTCGCAGGGTCATATTAATGTATTAATGTTATTTGTAAATGTATGTCCCGTATTGTACACCGTAAATTATGTAAAGTCCTATATTTGTGTCCTTTTCCTATATTCCATACATTCATCCTTTTATTCATTTACTCATTCATTCATTTATAAACAAGTATGTACTAACCATTAGTACGGGCCTCAATCTTAAATATTCTATTTCCGCACTAAGTACCTTCACGCATGCGCACTCCTACTAAAAATTTTCATGGCGCAAGCCAAACTTCGTATTCATTCATAATAAATATTTTCTAAAAGCGTATTTCTGTATTTTTATAGGTAAATATAAATGTCTGTATTAATCCCATACTTGTTATTCTACATTTTGTCATTCATAATTTTGTGTCATTTGTCATTATTTTGTCTTTGCACTCCTACTAAAAATTTTTATGGCGCAAGCCAAACTTCGTATTCATTCATAATAAATATTTTCTAAAAGCGTATTTCTGTATTTTTATAGCAACCCTCAAGCCCAAAACCTCTTAGCAGCACCTTTCCCATATCGTAAAAGTAAACTGCAACAAATGGCGCCCAACGTGGGGCCTTAAGGTTAAAGTTGTAAAAGGCGCATTTTAATGTCTGTTTTGGTACAAATTGGCCTAAAACAAATTGGTATTTTCCACTGTGTACATGTCACCAATATTTGTGTGAATTCCCCGTATTTCCTCAGAAATTTGGTAAACATGACTGTATCACCCGTAAAAATGTAAACAACGGTAAAATTTATTGTTTACAAAGGTTTTATTAATATAACAAGCTTGTTTAACTGTTTTAAACATCATCTTTATTAAAAAAACGTCAATATATACAAAATTTATTTATTCATTGTCAAATAGTTCAAATTACAATACAATTCAACCTACTTTCATTTTAAAGTAACATTGCAACAAAAGTAACTAAAATTTGTTTGTTTTGTAAATACCCTGCAAAACCCAGGAAAGAACGAAGATTTTTAATGGACTGTTAAAAAGCAATTATACCCAAAGCTTTAGATTGCTGGGATACTGAAACCACTGAATATGAAAACTGGCCGAAATATTCACACAAAAAAGTGTTATTTTAGTACAGCTTGATGAGCAACGACCTTCAAATGTTGTGATAATAAAAAAAGTTAAATATTCTTTTTTTTTATTAAGTCCGTTTCACTGAAAATATAGATCTTCACCTAAATTTAATATTACCCAAACCTATTCTGATTAGGACCGTTCAGAACCAGGTCTTGTTCTGACAAACGAGCCTTCTAATGTTAAATGGGTTCAAAGATAAAAAGGTAAGGATATCGTATAGCAATACAGACTCAATTCTACGGAGGAATATTGAGTTATCTATTCTAACGGTATTCAGTCACATAAAAATGTTTTTATATGGTTACCCGTGTGTGTGTACTAGTTTGTTACCCAGGAAGCAGTCTCGAAAAGGATTTCGGCAGTGTCGTGAAAAGGAAAGCAGAAAAGACCAGTTACAACAAACAAAGAAATTTAACATAAATGTTTGTATTATCCATTGACCATTATCCTGTGTTTCTAATTTTAAAGACCTTTAATTATGACTGAGAAATATGTTATATCAGTGACCGGGCACAGCGATACAGTCACAAGTTTATCAAATCTGTATATAAATATAACCTAAATATATTGAAAGTTGAAACAAATACTTATACTCGTTTATGCATAATGATAGTAGCCTATATGTTTATTTAACAGAGAAATTATATTTTAAAACGTATTAATTTTCATGACACCTTTTTCCGTTTTTATTTAATTAATTTATATACATCTAGAAGTTTTTGAACTGTTGATACATTGTAACACCTTCCACTTTTGTCTACCTACAAATGCGTAATCTATTTACATATTGATATGTCGTTTAAAAATTTATTTCTTCATGTTCAATTAGCCACAATATACATAACTGTGGCCAATACATGCATAACTGTTGCAAAAAAAGACAGTTCCAAAAAAATAACTTTCCCCGGTCTCGCCTACAACTCTGTGGTCTTGGAGAAAACGAGGGGCGGACAAATTCTAAACTCTAGTCTTGTTCACCTTATTTCCTTTCGAATGATACAAAAATAAAATTTGTGGAAAAATAATTTTTCTAACAAATGCTCAAATATTCAGACAAAAGGCAAAGATTTACTAATAGGAAGAATATTAATCGAAAGAGAAAATAAATCAGTATACTTACTTTACTAACTTCTCTTCCCGTCAAATTATTATATTCCCTGAACTTGTGGTCCAACCGTTTTTCTTTCAAAATGTATTTATATATTTTTCTTTCTATATATTTGCATTGTACATATTGTAAAAATTGAAAGGAATAAAATTTGTTTAAACTAATTATATTCCCGAAATTTTGTGAAACAACCGCGGCAATATGATTGCATGTGAGTAAAGTCGGGCCATCTGAACATATTTTATAATTTGCCAAGGTGAATATTTTGGCACATTGCGTAAAGTTGGTCACTAGCGTATCGTTCTTCAGTGCCGTCACCATGACATGTCTTAATTGTCAATTAGTGGAACATTAGCTAAGCTGGAGTTGTGCCGCATGCTGAAATAAAGTATGGGATGCACCACACGATCAAATGCAATTTTCCTTTTTTTTCCTTTTTGTGTTTCGTGTTTTTGTGGCTGAAACAATTATCTTTACACTCGAGAATTTACAGAGAAAATCTCTTATACAACGCTCATGTCGCCAAATCATACATCGCAGGTGCCGTACTGTAAAAGATAATTTAATATCTTCATACACGTAGAGCACAGTAATGTCATTTAAAATACTTTATATAAGTGTTAAATTGGAGAACTAGACATTTATATTTTGGGCAACTTGGATCATTCAATATACATGTACATAAATTTGGAGGTGTGGTTATGCTCTGTATTGTGGAATACTTAGGACTGTGTTCAATAAATATGTCATTAGGTCAGAGTTAAATAATCACCGATGATTGTGACATGGCTGTTGATGATGAATTACGCTTGCAGCAGGACATATTTGTTTCTTGTTGCCTATTTAGCTCACCTGAGCTCAATGGTGAGCTATTGTGATCGGTCATTGTCCGGCGTCCGTCTGTCTGTCCGTCCGTCTGTTAACATTTACCTCGTATACACACTTACAGGCTTCACTATTCAAGCAATCTTAAAGAATGATGATCAAAATGTATCCATTTAAAAAAAAGTTCATTGTACATGCAGTCTTGATCTAATTTGACCAGAATGTATTCTTCTATGAAATGTTGGTTCCTTTCGAAATTGGTTTAGGTCAGGTCAAAAAATAGGTCGTGAGCTTAGTTATTTACAAAAAGTAACAGAGAAGCCATGCAGCACATCATTGAAGTCTGAGACTTCTTGCTTATTAGAACTTAAATGAATACCTGCGAAACACTTTTATTAATCGTGAATGGAATGAAACACCAAAAACTGATTTTAAGAATAGTAATTACATTACACACTTTTCACTACATACTTGAATGTTTTGACGAGCAGCTATGTTACGACGTAGAATAAGTTACTCATGGTACAGTCACAAATCTTGTTCGGTTCCGTAAGCTAAATATCATTATCCTAGGGGAAATCTTGTTCCGTTCCGTTCCGCTAAATATCATTATCCTAGGGGATATTTATACTTTGCGGAACGAAACGGAATCACAATTTATAGAGTTGAAGACAAGGATTGTACACAATGCTGACTGTAATAGTGATATTTCAGCTTTATTAGTACATGCACATTCAAATTATATGGCAAACATGTTTTTAAATTTAATTTGTTTACGATAATAATATAGTTTCCAACACGCACAGCTTAGGTCTGTAGGTAAGAGCGTCGGTTTTCGGATTGCAGAGTCGCAAGTTTGATCCGGGAAGTTGGCAGTTACTTGCGGAGAACAGGTACGTACGGGTACAGAATCCAGGAACACCGTTTAGGTTAACTGCCCATCGTTACATAACTGAAATACTGTTGAAAATGGTGTTATAGTTTCCACATTTCTGTATTTTATTAATATGTTGTGATTTCTAAAAGTGACGAGTCTTCATTAGCAGGATATGTAGCCTGCGATTTTGTTTATGCATCATGAATGATTATTTATATGTGAAGTTTATACAAGCATTATAAAGGAGGAAATGGGTACACAATGCTGACTGTAATAGTGATATTTCAGCTTTATTAGTGCATGCACATTCAAATTATATGGCAAACATGTTTTTAAATTGAACTTGTTTACGATAATTATATAAGTTTCCAACCCGCCCGCTTAGATCACAAGGTAGGAGCATCAGTGTCGCGAGTTCGATCCTTGGGTGGGCAATGTTCTCCATGCCGATTTGATAAGACATTTAGTCTGACATCATTCGTCCTCCACCTCTGGTTCATGTGGGGGAAGTTGGCAGCTACAAATCTTGTTCCGTTCCGTTCCGCTAAATATCATTATCCTAGGGGATATTTATACTTTGCGGAACGAAACGGAATCACAATAAATAGTATTGAAGACATGGTTTGTACACAACATGTACAATCCATAGTTTCCAACCTGCACACTTAGATCTGTAGGTAAGAGCGCCGGTCTTCGGATTGCAGAGTCGCAAGCCGTTCGATCCTCGGGCGGGCCATTTTCTCCGTGCCGATTTGATAACACATTGTGTGTGACATCATTCCTCCTCCATCTCTGATTCATGTGGGGAAGTTGGCAGTTATTTGTGGAGAACAGGTAAGTACGGGTACAGAATCCAGGAACACCGTTTAGGTTAACTGCCCATCGTTACATGACTGAAATACTGTTGAAAACGGTGTTATAAGTTCCACATTTCTGTATTTGATTTATATGTTGTGACTTCTAAAAGTGACGAGTCTTCATTAGCAGGATAGGTAGCCTGCGATTTTGTTTATGCATTATTAATGATTATTTATATGTGAAGTTTATACAAGCATTATAAAGGAGGAAATGGGTATTGAATAACAAATCTCGTTCCGTTCCGTTCCGCTAAATATCATTATCTTAGGGGATATTTATACTTTGCGGAACGAAACGGAATCACAATAAATAGAGTTGAAGACATGGTTTGTACACAATGCTGACTGTAATAGTGATATTTCAGCTTTATTAGTGCATGCACATTCAAATTATATGGCAAATATGTTTTTAAATTTAATTTGTTTACGATAATTATATAAGTTACCAACCCGCCCGCTTAGACCAATAGGTAGGAGCGTCGGTGTCTAAGTTCAATCCTTGGGCGGGCAAATTTTTCCGTGCCGATTTGATAAGACATTTAGTCTAACATCATTTGTCCTCCACCTCTGATTCATGTAGGGAAGTTGGCAGCTACAAATCTTGTTCCGTTCCGCTAAATATCATTATCTTAGGGGATATTTATACTTTGCGGAACGAAACGGAATCACAATAAATAGAGTTGAAGACATGGTTTGTACACAATGCTGACTGTAGTAGTAATATTTCAGCTTTATTAGTGCATGTAATATCAATTTATATATGGTAAGCATGTTTTCAAATTTAATTTGTTTACGATGATTATTTATATTTTTTAGAATTTTATATAATACAAAATGAGTGTACTGGAAATGACGGCCATTCGATACATATCAAAGAGGTCCTGATATCGCCAAAAATATTTAGATTGTCAACTCATTTTTTTTTCATTCGTCAGTTTATATGAATAATAAATATTAAATTACTGCAACAAGTGCAAAACATTTAAATATATAAATTTTATGGCGATAGGACTTCCTATTTTGACTAAGTCAAGAACATAGTTTTTGAAACAGGTTGCATGTAATAAATTCGTGTACCTGTTATATACCAGGATGAAAAAATCCATTGACAAGAAAAAATAAATCTTGTTCCGTTCCGTTCCGTAGAATATCATTATTCTATTGGATATTTATACTTTGCGGAACGAAACGGAACAACTGTTTGCAGTCCCGAAGATTTTATATAATTAATGTCCATTTAGAAGTGGGTATTCAGATGGTTCAGTTCGAAAAAGGCTTAGATCGACTGTTCGCTAGGCAGTTTCAATATTTCATTATTTTTATTTGATATATTTACATATTAGTAAAAAATTGCTGTGCCCCGTGTGGTGCCTCAATGTTTGTTCCGTTCCGTTTCGTTCCGTTCCGCAAAGTATAAATAGCCAAATAATGTAATAAATCTTTTGCCAATGCCGGGCTTTTAGATATTAGAATACTCATATAAATCAGGAAAGCACCAGTCCATTGTTCAATTGACTGTATATTTTGTTTTTTTTGGACTTAGAGCTATCTGACAACAGTATTTCCCCATTGACTATCTTAAGAGTGTGACTCTGGGTTGTGGATGTATCTTTTTCTAATAAACCCGACAACTCAACAAATTCGCCACTCAAGATTTTTTCTTTTATATTTGTATTGACATGTATAGCCATATCTGATACTACAGAAATGAAAGTATTTTCATTACCTGATGCAGGTGTATCTTTGTTGGCTTCATGTACCATTGGAGGTTGTATCAACAGCGGCTCGAACCCAGCTCCAGCAAGAGGAACTTGGCTGACTCCCTGACATTGTGACAATCCAAGTGGTGCCGGTGCTGGTGGCCCAAATACTGAAGGTGCAGCTGTTACTTGATTGCCCCCCTGTATAAAATGTTGTTGTTGTTGCGGGAGTGGAGGTCCAAATGCCATTGAAGTGGGAGTGGCTTGTAGGCTTCTCTGCTATTGCAAATTACCCCCCTGTAGAAAACGTTGTGGTGGCGGGGGTGGAGGCCCAAATGATGTTCCGTACTGTTGGGTGTACTATTGAATATTTGGTTCTGAAAATGTTCCATAACCTGGATAAATCCCACAGCATTGATTACTAGTATTGTCCGCATTTGTTGGATAGTTCCCTGTACACTGGTTTGCAAAATTGTCCACGTGGTGGTGTACTGGATTAACTCCTTGGATTTGATTCTCGTTTTCCCCGTAACTAGGTGTAACGAACGATTCATTGTCCGTTTGGGTCATTGATGTGACCCCTGATTGTCCTGGCACATTCATATTTTGCCTTTCTCGTCTAGACCTGGTCCTTGCTGTGGTGGTGCTCTGAGCACTGCTCCCTCGTCTTTTCTTTGTAGAAGTTCTCTTGAATCCGAGGCATTTTCTCAAAAGAAATGTTAAATTAAACTCTCTTACAAATCTAGCCCCTCCGAAGATGTAAAAGTTATACATTTTCTTTTAAGCAATAAACAAATTCAATATCTAAATCTAGAATTTTATTTTTATTTAGACTATTTATTTATTTATTTATTTATTTATTTTTCTCACCTATGGGATACATATTTCCGCGCATTTACCCATGTGAGATAAACTTATCTCACATCGCTTATCTCACATCGCTGCCGGACTATTTTTACGTTAATTGTAAGCAGACATAAAAATCGAAAAATGGCTGTAAAATTGTTATTTTAGAAATGAACATAGGGTTGTTGGTATTCATTTTCTTAGTTAGATTATTTTCTATCCATCTATAGCAGTTTTGAAGTAAAATTCGAGAAAAAGTTGATTTTCATTTTTTCATCCCCATCCTGTATTTGCACTAATTTCTTCTTACTTGTGTGAAAATGCGATTTAAACGGTGAGAAAATAAATCTACTATGTCCATTGAGTTGTGGAAATGGAAATCCCACCCTCGGGTTGAGATACGTCCAAAAACTCGGCACAGCCTCGTTTTTGGACGTATCTCAGCCCTCGGGTGGGATTTCCTTATCCACAACTCATGAACATGTTAGATTCACTTTATCTAGATCCATTTATTTATTTTAAACGATCAGCCTTTATCTTGAAATAAAAAAATTTAAAATAGAACTTGAAAATATGAAATATCGAGACAAATTAATCTATACAGTAGATTTACTCAAAAAATTAAAATTCTAAAGAGAAAGAAATTTGTCGACCTCCTGCTTGACTCCAGCGTGGGAAAGGACAAATTCACGCCAGGTTTCGATGTCGTCACCTTTATGACGTCACATATTGCACGCGGCCAAAGCAACAAGCCCGGTAGAGTTTTCTCCCTTAATGCAGAAGTGGGACCAGATAACTGCATTCATTTAAAGACGTGCTGTAAATGACTGGATTTATATGAAGAGGTACGGTCGTAACCCCAGTGGGGCTCGACTCCGCAACATCAGGGACGAGCGGCATTGTTTGTTTTAAGACATACCGGTAATTCTAAATTTCGAAAGAGAACGAAATTATTGTAAAATCATTTTGCAGGAAGTGTTTTGAATTTGAAATATAAACATACAACCATATTTACTCAACAAATATACTCTACCCAACGTGTGCGTTTCTCATATATTTGTAAAATTAATTACTCTCCTGAGGAAATATAGCCTTGCAAAAGCAAAAAATAGTTTTTTGTTGTTTTTGCTCCTTAAGCAGAACTGATATTTATTTGTCCGTCTGTTTCTGTTGCACATACTTTCTCAGCCACAATTTCGTAACTGCGTATAGCATTCAGTCAGTAAAATTTTATATCATTGTAGAACATCATGATAATGTGTGTTACGTAACATCCAGGTCTAAGGCCTCGCATAGTGTCCAAATGCCCAGTAGGGATTAATTTGGATTTCGTAACACAGACATGTAGTAAATGTTGTATTTCTCGAAACTTCACATACAACACCTTGTTAAAGTGCTTGATGCTCAAACTATGAGCGCTCTTTCAAAGTTAAGGCATTTTTATGGTGTCGGGGGGAAGGGGGGTGTTGCTAAAATATAGCCCATGATTACACCCGTTACAAGCAAATACAGCATTTGCATATAGATATCAACATTTTCCATATTTATTGATGGAAATATGGATAAGTTTAATAAAAACATCTCGAGACTATCTAGCTAGGTCTATTTATAAAATACAAAGGCACGCATGACCCGGTAGTCGAATTGCATGTAGTAATTATTAAGTGGTTTAGAGGTTTTGAGCCATTCTTTGCTAGTTCTAAATCAATATACGGAGATCGACACTTATCAGTCATTCGCAACAACGAATATCACTTCCCATTTCGTAGTGTTTAACACTTAAGTCAACGGACATGTAAGACTGACAAACGACATTCAGAATGTGTATTTTGATGAACAAATTGTTTTGTCTTTTATTAAACATACTCGTTGGTTATATACACAATTCAGGTAACGAAATACATTTTATTTGTTGTTGTTTGTCTCATTCTTTCAAATACATGTGTATGGGTTAACGACAAAATAAACACAAAAGCACGCCATTTTATGTAAATTAAGTTTATTACATTTTGCTCACGGATTATAAAATCGTGTAACATTTATAATATGTTTATCATATGCACATCTAATTCCATTGGCACGCAATCATACAAGTTGAATAGTGTGATTCAATAGACTCTTATTTTATTAATATTTTGTATTATTTATTCATAGATTTGATAAATCCATCAAAGGAAAGTAGCCGACTGATGCAGTTCAGTCTGTGCTTTTATACAAGTTATTTCTGCCCGTTTAAATAGCCGAATTTTAAGTTAAACATGACTGTTAACACGGCTTTATCGGACCTGTAGCACGTATTGTAATAGTTGAGAAGAGTTGGTTCTTAAGTCCCTGTGCTAAATGTTTCATAAAATGCGACGTACGCGTTCTTCGCATTTTGCGGTTTGGCAAGATACATAAAAATTATATGCACAGCCAGATGTTACCTATATAGGCTTTCTAACAATGTTAAGACGGTTAGTGGCGAAAAAACGGCGTATTACATGTACTCTTTTTATACGAATTGATCCTGTAATATTCTTGAATTATAGATTCATAGTTTGAAATACAGAAATTACTCACGGTTGTCAATTAACTTATGGTCCATGAAGGTGAGCCATTGTTTCCATGTGACAACTATGAAACTATGTCGCCACAAAGCGAACAAACCCTGTAACTTCCATTAGGTATCACAAAAAACTTTCACCAGAATAATATGGTATGTTTAACTTCTTAACAGGTGCCTCAGATTGTTATACTATATTTGCTAATCTAAAATGTCACCTTTCGTTAGCACAGATCAGTGCCTGTATTAACTGATACATGTCAACCTAATATATATTTCCAAGATTCTGACCGTGTACATGTTATACTTTTTTCTCGTCCAGCCGCAGTATGTGTTGTAACTTCTGACGGAATATCTACATTCGGACCAAACTGTGAGTACATGTGTCATTGTAAAGGTGGAGGAGCGTGTGATAGAGATACAGGAGAATGTACCAAGTTTGGCTGTGACAGTAACTGGTTTGGTCCGGGATGTCAGTATAGTAAGTCATTGTAAAAACTAATCGCTTTTTTCCAACATAATAAATTAAATTGTATATCATTTGTTCTGTTGTTATATACATATTTAGTAATACACTGCTTTAGCGACAACTAATCTATTGAGCGTGTGTTTTCTAACAGATTTCTTTTAAAATAATGGGAGGGTGGGATGTTCTATATATTTTTTTAATTAAAAAGCCCAGATGTTATCTAACCTTTCACTCTCGTGCAAAAAACGGAAAGAAGGCAAACTTGCCTCCCCTGAAAAAAATGAACTAGACCTCGAAATTTAAATCAGTTACACACCAATAAACTCAAAGGGTGTCGACCTAAATAACCTGGACTATGGATTAGTAGGACAATAGTCCGCATTATTGGCAAGTTTTGTTGATAAGGTTGATACAATTTTGGCTTTATTTTACGAAAACGCTAAAAACTTATTAATTCCATCCCAAGTACTCTTTTCGGGAAAACAATAAACCCAACTCCATCCCAGCGTATGATTGTCCTCAACGGGTAGCGACCATGAAATCTCAAGATAATCGGTTGACCTATTTTCGTTTGTACCATAACTCTTTCTGTCTTTATTGCACAAGACGGACAATGGTCAGACATTTGTGTTATATATATCTTGCAAAACAAGATCTAGAAAATATATTATCCAAAACAACCATTCGCTCAAAGTCATGAAACATGATATAAGGCATTTAGCTGAGAGTTAATCTTTATAACAAATTGAAATTTCAATATGACATTTTAGGGGAAAAAACTAAAAATGTTTTATTAAGAAATAACCAAAAATGTAAAAACGTTGATTAAAATACGCGTAACTAGACTAAAAGGTTTAGGACATTTAAACTTTGGTTTTGATAGATATAACGAAATAACAACAACAATGATGATGATGATGATGATTACTAGTATATTCAAATAAAACTATATGACATTGTATACATTGTCTAGGAGATCTAGCAGAGGACGAAATGTCACGACATTTGGACAACGTTCCAGCAAAATTTTGGGGAAGTAGAGCCAATGACGGCGACTTGGAAACTTGTAGCTACACAAATACAGCAACAGCAGCGAGAACGATAAACCCTTGGTGGCGAGTTTGGTTACCAAGAAATGAAACAATCTGGAGTATGCAGTTTACCACTACAGATGAGGCACTGAGTAAGCACTAATAGATATATTATTGGTACATAACGTTAACGCATTTTTTTTACGAAAATTAATCTGTTATGTCCGCAGTTTATTTAATTTAATTTCATGAACAACGTTTCATTGCGTCCCATTGCGTGCATTCAGATTTTCGCTCTAGACTCCACCCCTCCCCTTTTGTACATACAGAAGTAACAACAGGGAACTCGAAACATGAAAATGCAAACTAGAGAAAGTCGAACGTTGAAAAACCGCACATTTAAACCAAATTGCAACGAAACGGAAGTTTCAATTTACAAATAAAAAGTAACCAGATAACTGTAGGATATGTTTAACACGGCGCTTTTGTCCTAAAACTAGCTTATATCTAGTGTTACCACCTCTTCGACGTATAACTGCTAAAAAACGAAACATGACGTAAGGTCTGACGGCATCATTTGGAATCATGTTCTATTCAAACATCTAAAAATGTCTACCTGGGCCTGTCAGAAATGTCTCCAGTTTGTCGAAATCGAACATTGAGACGTGAAATTGTATTCCTGTTCAACGTCATCAACGGAAGTTCCAGACGCCAGCATTACTACCGCCTGGAGTCTTTCTTGTTTGCTAAGGTTCGTGATAAACTTTGCAATAGTGTGTGTCTTCTTGTTAGAACGAACGTCCTAGATACTGATACGACATTGAAATCGCAAGAAAAGAATGCAACATGATGTTCACGTGTAAAATATTGCACAAGAGCTCAACAATTGAAATGTCAACATGACCTCAACTGATATTACAGTTCGATTTCTAGGTCATACGTGTTTTGTACGTTTAAAATAGACTGCTACAGTGCCGAGGTAAATCGCGTCAAT